>ML366659.1:0-29498 GCA_005239505.1 Nicotiana paniculata
TACCCCGGATTATATTTGCAACGCCTGCTTAGTCTTTTATTAGACATAGTTGAGCGTGATCACATGTCCTAAACGAATATGACATAAATTAGTTGAATCCAATAAATAAGAAGAAGCTGAAATTTTATTCATACTGTGAACAACCATCACATTGAGTTTGAAAAGGCCCTCTGTGAGGTAGCCTTTTCCACTATACATTTCATTTTTGCTTACAACAACTTTGTCAGATACAAATACACATTTGAATCCATCCTTAACAAGTAAAAAACGTTATTGAGCGTTAACACCTTGCCGGAAATCTTCTTCTCCTCCTCCTCCTCCTCCTCCTCCTTCTTCTCCCCTCCTCCTCTTCATCTCCTCTTCTTCAACTTCTCTTCTTCATCTTCTCTTCCTCTTCCTCTCTTCCTCTTCCTCTTCCTCTTCCTCTTCCTCCTATTCCTCATCCTTTTCTTCTTCCTCTTCTTCTTCTTCTTCTTCTTCTTCTTCTTCCTCCTCCTCTTCTTCTTTGCCGTAGAAATAAAGATGACGGTGAATTCATATAGTATTTGTGAGTATATTTTAAGGTAGTTTATAGTATTTTATGGTGGTGAGCTGTCGTGGAGCTTTCTTTTTTAGATTTATTATTGTTTTGACAAATTGATTATTGGGGTTTGTTCTTTATGATATTTGGAGGTTATGTTTCAAATTTGAGCTCATTTGAAGTAGATTTAAGTGTTAAATCGTATATTGGATTTTTGAAATTCGAAGAACAAATTTTTGTTTTTGGGCAATCTGCACTTCGGGCCTACGTGTGCATGAAAACATTAGTTGCACTTCAGACCTATTTGGCCTTACGTGCATCTGAAGTATAATTTTTTCACTTCATACCTATTTGGCCTTAATTGCATCTGAAATGCAATTATTTCACTTCAGACCTATTTGGCCTGAAGTGCATGTAAAAATTGGTTGCACTTTATACCTATTTAGCCTTAAGTGCATCTGAAGTGCAATTTTTTCACTTCAGACATATTTGACCTTAAGTGCATGAAAACATTTGTTGCACTTCAGACTTATTTAGCTTTAAGTGTATCTTAAGTACAATTTTTGCACTTTAGACTTAATTGGCCTTAAATGCATTGCACTTTAGACTAATTGTTTTTAAACTCCAGACATATTAAGTCTGAATCTGATCCTAAAGTGGGTAGGCTTGCAAAGTTTTGTGCATAGTGAATATAAGTTCAATTGTGACCCCAAAATTAGATATAGATGCAAATGCCCCAGTTTTTAGTGCTCAACACAATGGGCCTTGACCATAAGTGTCAAAGGACAAAACTTTCCTAGCCAAGGACCTTGCTCTATCAGGCATTTCCTACAACAAGTTGAGCTTTGTTCTAAATCAGAAGCCCATATTTGTAAAGAATTACATGTCCAAAATTGCAAACAACAAGAATATCTAGCAGTAACCAGAGAAAAGCAGAGACCTCTTATTCTTTCAGTTTAACCATCCGTATCCCGTTTGGCACAACTAATTCAAATTCGCGGCGAGTAAGTCCACTAACAACAAATACAGCAATAACCGACAATAGCTACATATATCTGCATTCTGCAACAATATACATACTAAGAACTCTCATAATGTGAACAGTAGATGAGTATAGGATAGATTGTATAAGGAAAACAAAGATGCAAGAAAAGATTTTACATCTGCAGCCTCCATGTTTAAAAAAAAAAACTCTCAAGCCATGCAAAACCTATCAAGAATAGCATGCCACCCCCTAAGAGAATATCAACATTTATACTTACAATACTCAAAATGTTCAACATTTAAGGTTATGTATATTTTTGAACTAGGAACCTTATAAATAGAATAATTTTTTTTTGAAAAAAATTTAGAATCTACAACACAGCAGGCCCTGCCTCCAACCCTTTTCTTTCCGTAAACGCCTCCTTTCTGCCTTTGCCATTCTTATTGGACTGCTATTCCATTCATTTTGTAAACTGCAAAAAGAAAGGGAAAATGTTAATCACAAGTTACTAATCAGGATTAACTGGAAATGAAAAGGAAACTTAAAAGCATGAGAAGTAGCAAAGCATTACACTGGGAAGGCAAAGGATCTGGCACTGGTTGTGCTGGCATCTGATCGAAGAGAGATGCTCCCAGAATACGATATAGGCCCTGAGTAAGTAATAGAACCTGATGCAGGAACTACAGAAAAACTAGCCTCTCCATCCGCAAAATGACCTTGATCACCTGGTGGGAAATTACCCGAGAGTTTATCTTCAAGATTAGCCACATTTTGGGATTTTTGTTGAACATTGTGAGCAGTATTGTCCACACTGTTATGAGCTTGGCTAGCAGCTAAAAGATAATCAGAATTCCCATCCTTGTGAACGACGATGACCTTTGACATGAGAGAATCTTCAGGCAAGTTTTCGACAACTTTTTCCTTGCTTTTCGTGGAGTCTGGCTTGGTCGAGTTGAAGTCGAAAATACTAGCTCCAGTTTCCTTCTTGCTATTGTGGAAGAAGTTGGAAGTTGGACCGTTGTTGTCCGTCTCATCAGACGCAGAGACTGCAGTCTGGCTTTTCAAAGTTGCTTGCTCCAAAGGCATCTGCAGTTCAATAGACTAAATCTTTAAACATTACCAACCAAAAGAATGTGGCCAAAGAACACACCTGTAAAGCTAGTAGGAACAAACCTGATTAGGTTGCAGTGCAGATTGATCACCATCAGATTTAGCTTTTTGGGAATTAAGGTTGGATTCCTCCGTATGAACCACATTATAAGCAGATGATGTCTTTTCTGTTGCATTAGTAGCTTTTCCATTTGCAGTACATTTTGAACCAAAAATCATCATCAAATCCTCCAGATAAGAATCCTTATCAGCATTTTTGTTGGCATTATCTTCTGTGGAGGTATTGAAACCATTTGGAACAAGTACTCCAGTAGCCTGCTCTTGTTCTATATCATGACTCGCAACGACATTCTTGGCGTCTTCGACAGATGAATCTTTCGATACAGATGAAGTGAGTGACCCCTCATCAACACTTTCCCTATTGTTACTCTGCTGGTCTTCATCAGCACCAACAGAAACGGACGTGCTAGGTTGATCATCTTTCCAGCTTTCAGTTAGAATTTTATCCACTGCAGGTACACCTTCATCCATGCATATATCTTTAACAATGTTAAAGTTACTCTCTCTGTAGCAAACTGTCAATTCAGGCAGATCGTGATCGGTGACGCCTTTATCGCTATATAAATTTGTGTTATTCTCAAACAACTCTGAGTGAGAGGTAAAAGGCAAATCAGAGTCTATGGTTTTATTTTCTTTGTGATCAAGGAAATCAACAATCACGGAGCACTCATATTCTGGAATATTCCAGGGCTGATCTCGATCTTTTGTATCACATTCAAATGGATTTCCACCCCTCTTGCTATGAATGATATTCGACAAGCCTCCATTTTGATCATTTGTCATACTTGCAGCATCAATTTCATTTGTGCTACTCGAGGGAAAGTCACAGGCAAAAGGATTTCCACCTCTCTTGTCAGTGATTACTTTCGACATGTCTACATTTTGATCGTCCCTCACACTTGAAACCTTAATTTCATTGTTGATATCAAAAAATATAGAGTCATCAAGTTCAGGAACTTTCCAGAATTCATTCCCATCTTCTCTGTCGCGTGCCAAAGAGTCTTCGGTATTGTCATGGACATTTGTATTCGGAAAGTCTTTTGTTGGAAAACCTAAAGAATCTTCCTCCACGAAACCATTTGAATGACTTAATATCCCGTTCTGACTTCCTTTCATGTTAGGCTTCTCTTCCGCTGTGTCAAGGACGCTGTTGTTGCATTCAAATGTTTTAGAATCATGCACAGAGACTAGGTTTGAATCACAAAACAGAGGATGGTTATCTGCAGTCGAATTTAACTTCTCAATGCAGGGATCAACTTTCGTAGGAACAACACTATTAAAAACTATCAGTAAACTCCGCAAGGAAATATATCTAGAAATAGACGTATATATCTAGAAATAATACATTTATTTACTTCATACTTATTTGTCAAAACACACTAACGGGTAGCCCGATGCACTAAGCTCTCACTGTGCACGGGGTCGTGGAAGGACCGGACCATAAGGGTCTATTGTACACAGCTACATTTCTGCAAGAGGCTGTTTCCACGGCTCGAACTCGTGACCTCCTGGTCATAACTTTATCAGTTACGCAAAGGCTCCCCTTCATTTGTCAAAACACACTAAAAACTACAAAAAAAGAAAAAATGCAGTGCTTAAGCAGCTGCAGTACAAAGCAAAAAGAAGAAAGAGGAGTTGGAGTACACACCAGACATCATGCTTTGCATCAGCTGGTAAAGTCTGGAGAATTCTCAAAAGCTGTGAAGCAAACATCAAAGTAGCCAGGAAGAAACACGACTCAGAAACCTGTGTCAATATAAATTTCAAGAATATTTTTAAGAACATTGGCTAAAATCTGCTGCAACTTCCCAGAATCAGAGTAAATTTTAGCACATGCCTAGCAGAAGTTTGAAGAAACTACTAATCTATTACTTAACAGGTTTGAGATACCACTATCCAGTATAAATCAACCTTTGAAGTTTAATGACCCCTTTAGTGGTGGATCCAGAGAAAGATGAACCTTGGCGTAACTGGTAAGGGTTCAAGCCGTGGAAACAGTCTCTTGCAGAAATACAAGGTAAGACTGCGTACAAGAGACCCTCATAGCGGGAGCTTAGTGCACCGGACTGCTTTTCTTTTTGGGTGGTGGATCTAGACTAGACACAACTAGTTCAACAGAACCCACTACATGTAGCTCGGACTATGCATGTGTGTGAGAAAAACAATTGGCACATATGTAAAGAGTAGAACCTCACCGGCTATAAATCCTGAATTCGCCACTGAATTTGCTTACAGTGAATTGATGAATAATTGAACTCAACTAGAAGATAGTTCAAATTAACTAAAAATCAATTCAAGAGAATAGTTCAAACCCATGGCCATAAATCAAGTAAGGCTCACACTTGTATGCTACCAGTAAGTTAATATTCTCTTCTAACATAGGATTCCCACTTTTCCAGAAACTCAAAGAAACCAAAAGGTGCTAAATCATCTCAATCATAAGATGCCCATACTTTTAAATAAAACAAAGTGAAATCAGTCAGACCTCATCTTTATTTTATCTTTTTGTGAGTTTCATTCATTTAAATTTTTTTTCCTGTCAATAAAGAGTAAATTTGAGGGGAGCCTTAGCGTAACTGGTAAAGTTATTATCATGTTAGGTAAAATTACGTACAATAGATCCTAGTGGTACGGTCCTTCTCCAAATCCCGTATCATAGCGGGAGGCTAGTACACCAGTCTAACCTTTTAATAAATAGTGAATTTATGTTTCATTTGCCATAACCACCAGGAATCTCAACTTTGTCCACTTTTGAAGAAAAAGACAAGAAATGGTTACCCTTTTGAAAATTTTGTACAAAGCTCAAATGAGTTCATATTTAAAGATCAATCTCCACCATCTATTTTGTTCTTTAGCTAAATTACATAATCATTTCTAACTACATCAATATTCTAATTCTTTAATTAACAAAATCTCTACAAAAAAAGTTAACAAAAAAAATTAAAAAGTAAAAGATTTCTCTACAATGATACATTCTGACAGGTTGTCATGGGAACCCAAGAAAATTCAAAATCTCATAACCCATAAAAAAAAATTACTTTTTAATTATTTAATCAAATGATTAGCATATAACTTTACCTGGCTAAAAGTAGATCAAAAGAATTTTCCTCTATATCCCTTTAATACAAAAAGTTCTGTTTCTGGGTTCCACTGCAAAACAATAAAATACCAAATTTCATCAGATTAAATATAGAAATAGAAGCTTACTACGTCAAAAAACTTTAAAAAATAACGAAATAGGAGAAAAATCCAATCTTTTCCATGAAAATTGAAAACCCAACTGCAGAATCAAACAAACAAAAATAAAGAATAATCCAAAAATTTGACACACATAAAAGTAGCAAATTTCATCAAATTATATAGAAACAAAAACCAACCTTAGTACTTCGAGAGAAAAATCTTTAAAAAAAAAGAAAAGAAATACAAGTAAAAAACAAATCTTTGCCAAGAAAATTGAAAACCCAACTGCAGAATCAAACTAAATATGCAGATCAATCTTTAAAACAATCTCCAAATACACAACAAATTCGAAAAATTAAATTAATTTTAAAAAAAAACAAAAACAAGCACACCTTAATTTGTTTTGTTGTGAAGAAGAAGATGAAGAATAGAGATGAGATGAAGTCGGACAGTTAATATACACTCAGTTTATAAAACGACAAAAGATCATGCCGTTTTAATTTGCTTCTTTGAAGAAATACACAAAGAGAGAAGCTGTATGTGAAGTTAGAAAACGCAATGAATGTGAATGAAAAGAGAGAGTGGGAAGCCAGCAAACAAATAACACAGGCTGTGTTACACAGCTACCCAAGTTTACATATAAGGTCAACTCTTTCTCTCTCTAAACATACATATATATATGTATATATATCTGAAAAATACGATGTGCAATTAATGTAAGGATACTTATCTTGTATAATGGTGTACGTGAAAAAGAGAGCAAAGTTGGTGGTGGTCATAACTGATAAAGGTGCAACGCACGAAGAGGAGCTTATAGAAAGGCATTAATTATTGTTGTACACTCAATACATAAAGGCGGAAAAGGGAAAGAAAAAATATATATATATATTCGAAAGGGGCGGCAGAGTTACCGGAAAAACAGATCAGCCGATTCACAACTCCGGGAACAGAGCAGTATTAAATCAAAGGGATCAGATCCATAACTAATACTGTCGTAATAAAGACTGTAAAGACAGAGGGGTGGTGTGGGTTTGGGGGGGGGGAGGGGAGAGTTGGGGGGACTGACAATGGAATCGGGGGATATATTAATGAAGTGGAGAAGAATGGAAGAGCTGACTTTGTTTTATTTTTATGGAGAGAAAAAGGACAAGAGATGGTCAAAAAGGTAGGTGAATTGGAGTGAAGCTGTTTGGTTGGGATTTCTCATATTTTTGTTTCTTTTCCCTTATATTTTTATTAAAAAAAATAATATTTGGTTGGCTGCATAAAATGTAATTTATGTATAAATTACATAAATTATACATATATTAAAACCAAAATATTACTAATAACATGGTTTGCTATGTACAAATATAGTAGTGAATAAAGTGTATAACTACCAAACAAGAGATTAATAATACAAATACTAATATATGTATTATTTTTTCTAATACATCCTATCAAACGACCCCTAAAAGTCAGTAACCATTCATATATGGTAACTTCAAAAATAAAAAATTAATATGCTATAACCTAATTAAATTATACTAATATGTAAAATTTTATGTATGTATTCAGCTTAAACACTTTAAATGGTGGGTTCTACAATCAACAACAATAATATATCTAATGTGATATTAAGGGATTTTGGGAACGGTAAGGGTATACAGACTTTATCCTTACCTTTTTTTGCATAGAAGTAATTTTTGAAAAAGAGGGCTCTAAAATATAAAAAAGATTTACTAATACTTGTAAGCTAATCTTCAATTAGATGTTGTCCATTATCTTATTTTATTTTTGTGTTTTCTTTTCCTTTTTCCATTTTTAGTCAGGGCAATATTCCAAAGATTATTTTATCACTTTATAATAATATTATTTTTCTCTATTCTAGGGATTTCTTTTCTGCATCATTTACTCTTATGTGGTGGTAGTTGTATTAAATGTCTATCGAGTGACCACTTCATCAAACCAACACCATTTTTTTTGTTTTATTTCCCAGAACGTATAATTAATTTTTTTTTCCCTTAAAAAAATTAATTAAAGAATGTCAAAGTTTGAGATCGACTACACCTATCTGTCACATGTTGACATTTAAAACCTAACGTTCAAATATGTAAAATGCTTGTGCAAATTGTTCTTTCAATCATGTGAAGTATAATAATGAATTTTGAAAGATAACTAACTTCTGCTTTATCTAATGTAGACTGAGCAAAAAACTAACAAAAGATTCAATGATATATACAAGTTATAAGGTTTCCATTGCAATGCTACGTCAACAATAAACAACAACGTACCCAATAAAATCCCATTAGTGATATCTGGGGAGAGTAAAGGGTACGCAGACGTTATTCCTACCCCGAAAAGAGTAAAGAGGTTGTTTTCCGGATACTCTTGACTCAACAAGAAAGACAATAATATCAAAAAAGAAAAAAAAGAAAATGCATGTAACAACAAAATATGCTAGAAAGAAAATAACAACAACAAATAAGTGGAAGGGTAACAACACAAAACTATTCAAACCAACAATGTGAACACAACATCGACCGCTAACAAACCTAAACAAAATTCTATCAGACTATCTGGTACAAAGAGGGAAGAACTCGTGACTATATGCTCGATATCTCCACATGTTCCTATCAAGAGTCATGTCCTCGGAAATTTGAAGGCGCACCATATCCTGCCTGATCACCTCGCCCCAATACTTCTTAGGCCGCCCTCTGCTTCTTCTCGTACCTGCCAAAGTCAACCGCTCACACCTCCTAACTGGTGCATCTAGGCTTCTCCTCCGCACGTATCCGAACCATCTAAGCCGCGTTTCCCGCATCTTGTCGTCCACACGAGCCACTCCCAGTCTCCCACCCTCTCCCGAATATCTTCATTCTTAATCTTATCCCGAAATTTCTTAATTTTTGTTGTCAAAATTTAGAAAATCCGTTCAAACTTTACCCTAGCCATGTGTCTGAAACACAAGTTCTATGTACTTGTAATGCCAATAATATTAATGCAATTAAAATCACTTAAAGCATAGTTATATGTAACTTTTAATAGAAATCAGTTCATCAAATAATCATGCTAGTTAAATATTATTTACGATATCAGTATATATAACATAAGTACTATATTCAAAAATATGATTAAATATGCTAACCTAATATTTGTGATTATGTTGCATTGGTTAAGTTGAAAAATTTACTCAATCTTGCACTACCAAGGGATGTGATGAGATGAATAGGATCCCTCCACCTTTAATTAGCGGTCTCAGGTCGAGTCATGTGAATGATATTTTTTTAGTAAAAGTGCTTCCCCTTTAATGACCTTACACACACAAATTCAAATTAGTCGAGACCTCAATGCTTAGTACCAAACCTCGCGTAAGAAAAAAAATAAAATACGAATTCCCCCACCCCCCAGAAAAGAGGAATTTTCAGAAACCACTATTGTTTAGTGGCTATTAACTTCCTATAACTACCATATACATAATTACTTCCTGTAGCTACTTTTTAATTGTTACAGTTGCGTTGTTGTATTCATGAATACAACAACAAAAAGGCCTAAAAATCAGAGTAGTTCTGTTGTACGCGCATGTATTCACATGTATTCGCACCATATATTCATGAATACAACAGCAAAAAGTACCTAAAATCAGGGCAGTCAAGCTATACGCGCATGTATTCACATGTATTTGCGTTGCAGTATTCATAAATACAACAAGGGCAGTCCAGCTGTACGCGCATGTATTCACATGTATTCGCGCCATGTATTCATGAATATAGCAGCAAAAAATGCTTAAAATCATGGCAGTCCAGTTGTACACACATGTATTCTCATGTATTCGTGTTGTTGTATTCATGGATACAGCAATAAAAAGCGCCTAAAGTCAGGGCAGTCCAGCTGTATGCGCATGTATCCACATGTATTTCGTGTCATGTATTCATAAAATACAGTAACGACAATCACCTTAAAAATAGGTATGTCCAGTTGTCTAAGAGAGAGGAAAAATATAAATAGCGTATTTCATGCCTTATCACATACCTCAATGGTAGTATATACCAAAAATACTTATTTTGCTATAAAATATGAAAGATAGTTATAAAAAATAATATTTTAAAATGATTTTGATTTATAATAAATAAGGAGTATATTTTTGCTATAGGAGGTAAAATTTTCAAAAAGAACCTAATGTGTAATGAATCGGGGGCTTTTGCATCTATACCCACTTTTTAGAGTCACGTTTTAACTTATACCCGCTTTGCGAAAAAAATTGCAAGCATACTCACTTTTCGCATAAATTTCAGGCATACAGGCCTGAAGTAGTAAAGGCAATCACACAAACTTCAGCATTTTAGGCTTTTTCAAAAACTTCAGCAGAAGTGCTGAAGTTACTTAGTTCATTTGTAAAAATTTCAGCACTAACTAAGTTGAAGTTTTGTCCTGGATTAATTAGTTTTGTCATAAAGCTTTTTCAAAAACTTCAGCATCTTCTGCTGAAGTTAATTAGTTCATTTGTAAAAATTGCAGCACTCTATATGCTGAAGTTTTGTCCTGGGTTAATTCGTTTTGTCGTCATTAGCTTTTTGAAAAACTTCGGCAGAAAATGCTGAAGTTATTTAGTTTAGTTGTAAAAACTTTAGCACCCAATATGAGTTTTGTCCCGGATTCAATAATTTCTCATAAAAAGGTTTTTGAAAAATTTCAGCAAAAGATGCTGAAGTTATTTAGTTAAGTTGTAAAAACTTCAGCATTAAATAAGCTGAAGTTTAGTTTTGCAATAAAACTTTTTCAATCTGCTGAAGTTATTTAGTTAATTTGTAAAAATTTCAGCACTAAATAAATTGAAATTTTGCACAGATATTAAAAAGGTGACGCCTAAAATTATAAAATTAAGATATAAATTAAATAATTTTAAAATATAAATATATGTTAAATGGGGCAACCGAACAGAGCGCCCGTGCAATTTTTATGTTGAATCGTGTTGGGCCCAATATAGGGCCGTAGAATTGAAAGAGCCCACATGGAGGGACAGCTCTTTACAGTCATCACAGAGTCTTCCTCCATCATTTTGGCGCACACGTGTCATTTTCACGAGGTTTTTGCTATAGTGCGCGGGGATCCATTCCATACCTTACCGGTTAAGACTTCAGGCATGTCATCATTTGAAAGTTAGAATATAGAATTATTTCCTATAAATACAAAATTAGGATAATGTATAACACAAAACCTTTTTTCTTCTGGCTACGAAAAAATGAAATAGAAAATATTTTCATTCTTTTGATTTTTGCATCCATACGCATCTTTTGTGTCACGTTTTAACTTATACCCATTTTGTAAAAAAAATTGCATCCGTACCCGCTTTTGCGCATAACTTCAGCATAGGGGGCTGAAGTAGCAAAGACAATCACGCAAAACTTCAGCTTTCTAGTAGACGATTTGCGAACTTCAGACCTAGAGCTGAAGTTGTTGTCTTGTAACTGGGGAACTTCAGCATACGGGGCTGAAGTTCTCCAGTTATAAAATCAAAAACTTTAGCATACGGGGCTGAAGTTCCCCCAGTTACACTGGGAGAGCTGAAGTTTTGTCTTTGTAACTGGGGAACTTCAGCATACGGGGCTGAAGTTCCCCAGTTATAAAGACAAAACTTCAGCATAATGGGCTGAAGTTCCCCAGTTTACAAAGACAAAACTTCAGCTCCGTATGCTGAAGTTTTGTCTTTATAACTGGCGAACTTCAGCTTAACTAGTGAACTTCAACTCAGCGAGGGGAAGGGAGCTGAAGTTATTTAAAAAGTGGGTACAAGTTAAAAGTTTTTTAAAAAGCGGGTATAGATTAAATGGAGGCGACCAAATAGGTACCCCGCACAATTTTTAGGTAAAAGGAATCAGGAGCGGCTGCAGTGGGTCTGTGACGAATTCAATTGAAGTTATAACTTTTGATATATAATTTTATGTGTAAAAATTTATTAAAATTTTAAAAATAATAAATATAAATTTATAACTTTAAAAATATAATAAATTTAATTCTTAAAACTAAAAATTAAATTATAAATTTAAATCTTTGATCCACCTCTAAAAAGGACGTAAATAATGAGTTACATGATAATGGGAGCCTTTGTATTATGGCATTATTCTACTTGAACTTTCTTGGGGCTTTCGAGTGAATAATAGTAGCTTTTTCACTTGGCTTTAAGTTATAAGCATAAAAATGTAAAAAAAAACTTTTAATATCAGTTTTAACCTATGATATTGTAAAAAACTTTTAATGTAAAAATTTGATATAAAGATTGCTTGAGAGGGTACTTATATTTATTAAAGACCTTCAATTAATACTAATTCCTTTCTCATGCAAAATATGGAATTTGTGTAATTAGTACTCAACTTATCCATGCAGTTAAAGCTGATAAAATTCTAATTATTATTGTTGTTGTTTTTATTTTATATATTTGATATTTAATATAGTTGTTTGGATAAACAAGTGGAGAAATGTGTGATCATCTCCAACTGGTAGAAATTGCTGTCATCATTAATTATTGGGAACATAGACACGTCTTTTGTTAAGGTTTTAGCAGGTGCACCTAAACAATTCCTTTCATATGCAATAGATATTTTTTTTAAACAACTACGCTGTATAGTCGTTTCAAAAAATAATAGGCGATAAATATATATACCGTATATAATTAGTACTCTCTATATTATATGTATATTGGCTTAAAGATTTAATTAATTTTTTATCGAAACGGTCAAATATGTAACTTTTTTTTTTGGGCAATGGAGGTGGGCTTAGTAGAAAATTATATACAAATTCCTTATGATAATTAGAAAGTTCAAAGAAAATCTATTTTTCGTTTCTCTTAGGATTGGGCGAAGCCTGTAAATGGGAAAGTGAAAGAAAGAAGAGAAGAGGATATTTATTGAGGTCTAAACCTCATAGATGAAATGTAAATACAGTTGGCTGAAACTGAAATCCTAGAAAATAAATTAAATTTGAGTTTAGGATCTTATATTTAATAAAACTAAATGAAAGAAATTATGAGGGCTTTGACACTAATTAATATATAACAGTGACAACTATAATTTAACATATCGCTGAAATAATACGTATATGACTATGATAAAATATACTCCCCTTGTCACAAATATTAATTGATGTGTGTGTTTGGTACGAAGGAAAAAATATTTTCCGGAAATTTTTTCTAAATTTTTTATGTTTGGTTGTTCTAATTGATTTTTTAAAACTCCTTCTCAATTTTCTCCACCCTATTCCCCATCCTCACACACCACCACCACCCATCCAACCCCACGCCACCCCTACCTACCCACCCCACCCCTCCACCCCATCCTAAATTAAAATATTATTAATAGTACTTTCTTTTTATTTTATAGATAGATTTTTTTTTAAAATTTCAATGAGTATTTTTTTTCATGATATAAAAAAGTTTTTTTTTTATTTTAAAAAAAAAATCTCTTTTCATGATGTAATTTCTTTTATTTCAACAAAATGAATATTTTCTTTTCATGATGTAGAAAAAGTATTTTCTTTTATTTCAATTTCAATAAAATGAGTACTTTAATTTCATATTGTAGAAAGAGTAATTTCTTTTTCAACAAAAAAAAAAGTTTTCTTTTTAGTTATTGAACACAAATTTCAACGTTATTTTTGCGTAAAAAAGTAAAGCATCACATTAGTTCCTTTGGATTTGTGTAAATTCTTAGAGACTTAGGGGGAGGGGTGAGGAGAGTAGCATAAAAAAATATTTTCCTAAAAAAATTATTTTCTACTCTATAACCAAACACTAGAAAAATATTTTTCACTCACCAACCAAACAAGAGAAGATAAGTGATAAAACCACTCATTTTTCATGAAAGCATTTTCCTTCGTACCAAACACACCTTTAGGCCTCATTCGTTTGCACTTAATGGAGGTCTGAATCTTAATCATTCAGATCTCAGACGTTAAGTGCGCTTGTTTTTAAAGTTTGAATCTTAATTATTCAGATCTTAATCATTAAGTGTGTTTGTTTTTTTTACTTCACAACCACTTAATGGATCTGAATAGGTCTGTATGATTAATATTTATGACAGAGACTTAATTTCATTAAGTTTCTATCATCCATATTCATTATTAACCGCCGTCACCGCCTACCATTATCAACTACCTCCATGCCGCCGCCACCGCCACCACCACCACCACCATACCACCATCATCATCAATCATAGCCGCTACCATTATCGACTATCACCATCCACTATCTCCACCACTGCCGACACTATCATTCTCAACACAATCAACACTCATTCACCTCAAATACCACATCACCATCAACAACCATAGTCGGCACCGCCGATCACTATAACCGACAACCACCCGCCACCATCTTCCTCAATCACAATTACTACCACCACTCGTCATTATTAACTATCGCCACCCACCACCACCATCCTCAATCATAATCGCCACAATTACTAATCACCACTAGCTACTACCTTGAACCACCACTATCAACCAAAACTATCACCAAACACCGCTTCTAGTCGGCATTCTCCCGTTAGCCATCACCGCCAACAACTATTATATTTTAAAAATTATATATTTTGTTGATAGACATTAGATTAATTAGTATTTCATTTGAATTTTATGTTTATTAATTTTCTAATAAAGATAAATCTTATACATTCAGATGTTTAAAATCAAACAGTCTTAATCATTTAGTATTCAGATCTTAATACACATATTAATATTCAATTATGTATTCAGATTCAGATGTCTTAATCTTAATACACATCTTGATATCCAGATGTGTATTCAGATTCAGTCGTCTTAATCTTAAAAAAATAAATGAGGTTTTAGTATCATTTAATCAATTTTCTGAAATTTACCGTTTTTGTTCTCGTTATAGGAGTGTTGATAGTGCTCTACAGAGGACGATTAGTCTTATGACTATGTTCACTAATATCTCTTCTAACGAGTGTGCAAAAAGTTTCAAAAAATATATATTACGGGAGTATAAATTAGGAAAATGAAGAGGAATGTCATATGCAAGCATGTCGAAGTTTATTAGCCAGAATGTATAACAGTAAGAACAAATTCATTCGGATCGTATAACGGAGGTTAAATGTAAAATTGACAGGGACTCTCACATTAGGTTCAAATTCGTTCTTTTTTCTCTTTTTCTGAACTCTTCTCGGAGGAATTAAATTTCTGCCTAATAAGTCACAGACAGACGTAAAAGACATGATGCAATTTGCTCCTGTTCGAATTGGACATCAATGGACAATATCTGCTATCTCCCCAACTTTGTGCTCTATATTTGTTTTTATCCTTTCCTCCACAGTCCACCCCACAAAATAGTTCAATATATTTTGACAAAAAATTGCATTATTGACCACGATAAAAGCTCACCAAGAAAAGGACTTCTTATATAGCTCTAGCCACATAGCAAATTGCATGTCGGCCAATTTTGCAACTGCTTTACAGTACTATCCGTCCACTTCAAATATTCTATGAAACGTTGCTTTCTCTTCGAAAACAAAATTTACTGTTGTGTGGGTCAAAATCTATCTTTAAAATATTTTAATTGAAATGACATTAGAAAAACATTCCCAGGCCGTCACGTGTGAAGTGATCTAATTAACAACGAAGGCAGTGGTTGAAGAATCGGCAGAGACCAAAGTCGAGGAGTCATCAAAGATCGAGACCGAGATCGAATATCTTTGACAGAGTTATAACGTCTAATTTCAAGACAAGACATTAAACAGAATATTCTAGTGAATATTCTTTGCACTTGAACTATTAGAGTTTTTAGGAACATGTTCCCTATAAATAAAAAGAGACACAATGCTATTCATTTGTAAAATATACTTTGACTTTAAAGAGAGAATCTGATCTTATTGCAAGCCTACAAAAATAATTTTTTCACGAAGATTCTTGTCCACACTTTTTCACTAAATCCGAGAATAACTCAGATATTCAAAGGCTTGTCCATAATTCATCATTGTTAGAAAGAACATACACTGATTTCATCCTTTCTCGGGTAACTCGTTCGTTCTATTTACATAAATGCATTTATTGTTGTTTACCACTATTTAATGCCATATTGCTTCTGTTTGGGTTCTTAAATATTGACTATAGTACACTGACATAGCTTTTGGAACAGATCTACGTGTTATTTATCACAGTGTCGCGAATTTCGTCTTTAGGATATTATTATTAACTAAGATTAGCTCTCATTTGTATAAATTCAATTAGTTGAACTAAGATCTATAATTTGGGTCAAATAATTTGGCGTCGTATGTGAGGATATCTTAGTAAATTTTTAGTTTCCTCTAGATCTACAGCTAACGCAAGTCACTAACCTCACAAACCCCAAGATCTTCTTTCTTTGTACGTACCAAACCTACAAGGCAGCTAACCAGGGAGAAAGGACAAAAATAACAAGTGATTTTCCTAGCAACCTCATGAACGCTATCATCGAGAGCTACGAAACAGTAGGCGAGGACGTGACGCCCAATGCTTCCCCTAGGCGCGAGAAGTCGCCTCCCCCTACTGTAACATAACAAAACCCAATGGAAAAAGGGCCTCCACGTCCGCAGAAGAAAGGACACCCCCAGCTGTGAAAAAACTCCTCGAAGCATGGTGACCGAAATGCTAGTGAGCATGCTCAACAAGCCCGTTCCAGGCACGATTACAGAAACCGCACGAGTTTGCATGATACAACAAACAGACGAGCAGTGCAACGGCCAAACCCTCCGACGACATGTATGACTCACGATATTACTAACATTGCAGGTGATAGCGCCCTTGCTGTCGTTCTAAAGAGGATGGAAGAAATGCAGAATGAAGAGAAAGCACTCTAAGACCAGATAAAAGAATACCAAGAAAGAGTCGACAAGATACCGGCCGCTCCTAAGCTGTTGCCAAAAAAGGACACTGACAAGTTCATAGAGCAGTCGTACAACGATGATGCAACCCGCATGCCATACCAAAGACCTTCAAAATACCGTCCTACCTCAGGATATACGAGGGAACGACCGATCCCGAGGATCATGTGACCCATTACGCCACCGTCGTGAAAGGCAACGCTGCCACCAAGGAACAAATGTCCTCTATTTTGCTGAAGAAGTTTGGCGATACTCTTAAGGGAGGGGCATTAATATGGTATTCACAGCTACCAGCCCGCTCCGTAGAAACTTTTAAGGAAACAGTCGATAAGTTCGTAATTGACCATGCTGGAGCTAAGAAGGCCGAAGCAAGAGTAACGACATATTCACTATCAAGCAGTCCCTGGGAGAGGGACTAAGGGACTTCCTCGTTCGATTCAATAAAGTAAGGATGACTCTGCTGAACGTGTTGAAAGGATGACGGTCGCGGCTTTCCAAAACAGGTTGAGTAGAGATTGTTCAAGAGCGGCTAGAAAACTATTGAGTCGATTGATGAAATATCCTCCAACCACTTGGATGAATCCATAATTCTTATTGCGCCGAGGTCCGAGCAGACAAGGATGAAATCAAAGGACCAACTTATCGGCTAATCTCGGTACAAACCAAATCCATAAAAGAACAAAGAAACAACATCAGGAGGGATCACTCGATCTCGTGACCCAACATGGAACGACACCAGCCATACGTTAGGGTGGCCGCCGCACCTTCCCCTCGCTATGAAGAAGGCCCATCTACGCCAAGGACAGGGACTCACCGGAACGAGAGAGGTATGCCCCCTTTATTATCTACTCACAATTTTTGTGTGTCACCTACAGAAATAGTCTACGCTCTTGAGAAACTTGGAACAAAGGTAAAGTAGCCGCCATATATGAGATCCGATCCGAACACCAAAAAATCCGACGCCCTCTGTGAGTTCCACCAGGAACATGGGCACAAAATAGAAGATTGCATCTCCCTCAGACAAGAAGTTATAAACATGTTGTAGGTGTCTTGTCTTAGCCTCGTCACTAATTCGTCGAGGTTAGGCTCTACACTTACAAGTACATGGGGTCGGTTGTACTGATACTGTACTCTACACTTCTTGTGCAGATTTTGGTATCAACCCCAATTGATCGAGAGGCTTAGCAACTCGGATTGGACCACCAAAGA
Source organism: Nicotiana paniculata (assembly GCA_005239505.1). NCBI lineage: Eukaryota > Viridiplantae > Streptophyta > Magnoliopsida > Solanales > Solanaceae > Nicotiana > Nicotiana paniculata. The sequence goes on from ML366659.1 coordinate 17,915, forward strand.
CTCAAGCTATATCTGTCGGCGTTCACAGACCTTGAAGTCCCCGTCTATCTTTTTTGTTTTACTGTTTCTTTCATTCAAACAGTTGTACTTCTTTCAGACTTTTAATTGTAGTAAATTCTAGTATGTTCGTGAATCGTGACATCAAATCCGGGTAGTGGTGAATGATGAAGTTGTTATAATATTTCGCACTCGTTATAGCTTATTTGTTGTTAATTACTGAAATGTATAAGAATTGACTTAATAATACTCTAACGTTGGCTTGCCTAGCAAGTGGAATGTTAGGCGCCATCATGATCTCGACGATGGGCATTCCGGGTCGTGACAAGTTTGTATCAGAGAACTAGGTTGCCTAGGTCTCATAATTCACGAGTGAGCTTAGTAGAATCTGGGGGATCGATACGGAGACGTCTGTACTTATCTCCTAGAGGCTATGAAGTTTAGGAACAAATTTCACTGATATTCTTCTTTTTCGTGCGATTTTGTTTTCTCAATACTGATTGAAATCTTCTACTCTTATTCTCTCGCAGATAGCGAGAACACATACTGCTTCTTTAGCTGAGCAGCAGCCAGAGCCTCCAGTGGTAGCTCCTACGAGGGGTATAAGCCAAGGTAGGGGTAGGGCACAACCCAAAGCCCCAATAGCAGCCCCAACAGTGGAGCCTCAGGTAGAGTTTGAGGAGGAGGCTACAACCTAGAATTTTCTTGTCGGGCCAGCTCAGGTTCCGAAGGGGTTCATTGCCACCCCAGCGCTTCAGGACGCTTTGGTCCGTTTAATGGGCCTTATGGAGAGTGTGACCCAGACTGTCACATTTCCCATGGCACCAGCAGTCTCTTAGGTTGTGGAGGAGCACAGACTCCTGCTACTCGCACTCCAGAGCAGATGGCTCCCCAGTATCAGACTCCAGCAGCTCAGCCAGTCAGAGTAGTTCAGCCAGTTGTTGCAGCATAGACCGATGAGGGGTCAACTATGTCTTCTGAGGCTTTGTGGAGATTGGAAAAGTTCACCAAGCTCTTTCCAGTTCACTTGAGTGGTGCATCTTCAAAGGACTCCCAGGAGTATCTTGACAGCTGTCATGAGGTTCTACGGAACATGGGTATAGTGGAGACCAATGGGGTCAACTTTGTTGCATTTTAGATGACTGGTTCTGCCAAGAAATTATGGAGCGATTACTTGTTGACCAGAATAGTGGGGTCACCTTCTCTTACTTGGGACCAGTTCTCTCAGCTCTTCCTGGAGAAGTTTCTCCATGTTACATTGATAGAGGAGCATCGCCGTCAGTTCGAGCGTCTTCAGCAGGGCAATATGACTGTTACTCAGTATGAGACCCGTTTTGTAGATTTGTCCCGTCATGCTCTTCTTCTAATTCCTACCGAGAGAGAGAGAGAGAGAGAGGGTGAGGAGGTTTATTGAGGGACTTGCTCATCATATCAGATTGCAGATGGCTAAAGAGACTAGGAGTGAGATTTCTTTTTAGGAGGCGGCCAAAGTCGCTAGGCGAGTCAAAGTGGTTCTTGCTTAGGGAGGTTAGGGGTCTGACAAGAGACTTCGTAATTCTAGTGGGTTCAATGGTGCCTCATATGGAGGCCGGGGTACTTTTGGTAGGGGCCATCCTCCTAGGCCATTTTATTCAGCACTCTAGGCATCCCACGGTGCTCTAGGTGGTCGTGGCTCTCATATGCCTTATCCTGATCAGCTAGCCTACAACGCACCACCAGCTCCTATCAGTGCGCCTCTGCTCCAGAATTATCAGTGAGGTTACTCAGGTCGACAGAGTCAGTTTCACAGCCAGCAGTCACAACAGTCGAGGTCTTGTTATACTTGTAGTGATTTAAGGCACATTGCTAGATTTTACCCTCGTGCATCAAGCAGTTCAAAGCATCAGGGTTCTCGTGCCATGGTCCCGGCACAGGGTGCTGCACCGCCCACTCAGCCAGCTAGAGGTAGGGGTCAAGAAACTAGAGGTGGTGGTCCGACCTTTAGAGGTGGAGGTCAGGTCGCTAGAGGTGGAGGCCAGCCAGACGGGGGCCGCCCTAGAGATGTAGTTCAGAGTGGTGGGGCCCAGCCTCAATGTTATGATTTTCCAGCCAGGCCTAAGGTTGGCTGGAGGGAACATTATTACAGGTACTATTTCAGTTTGCAGTAGAGATGCTTCAGTTATGTTTGATCCGGGATCTACTTACTCCTATGTGTCATCTTATTTTGCTTCATATTTTATTGTGCCTCGTGATTCTTTGAGTACCCCTGTATATGTGTCCACACGTGTGGGGGGTGCTATTGTTGTAAATCGTGTTTATCGTTCGTGTGTGGTCACTATTGGGAGTCTTGAGACTAGTGTAGATCTTCTACTTCTTGATATGGTTGATTTTGATGTTATACTGGGTATGGATTGGCTGTCACCTTATCACGCTATATTGGACTGTCACGCTTAGACGATGACCTTAGCCTTTCCTGTTTTCCTCAATTAGAGTGGAGAGGGACTCCTGGCCATTCTACCAGCAGGGTCATCTCTTATATGAAGGCTCAACATATGGCCGAGAAGGGGTGTTTAGCTTATTTGGCTTATATTCGTGATTCTAGTGTAGAGGTTCCTTCCATGGATTCTGTGACAGTTGTTCGTGAGTTTCCAGAGGTATTTCCTGCAGACGTGCCGGGGATGCCACCCGATAAGGATATTGATTTGGCTCCGCTAGAGTTGAAAGAATTGAAGGAACAATTGCAGGATTTGCTTGACAAGGGATTCATTAGACCTAATGTCTCTCCCTGGGGTGCACCCTTGTTGTTTGTGAAGAAGAAGAATGGATCGATGAGGATGTGCATAGATTATCGACAGTTGAACAAAGTCCCCATCAAGAACAAGTATCCATTGTCGAGGACTGATGACGTATTTGATCAGCTTCGGGGTGCCAAGGTGTTTTCAAAGATTGATTTGAGGTCTGACTATCATTAGTTGAGGATTAGGGCATTCGATATCCCTAAGACAACTTTTCGGACTCGGTACGGGTATTATGAGTTTCTAGTGATGTCCTTTGGGTGGACAAATTCCCTAGCAACATTCATGGATATGATGAACCGAGTGTTCAAGCCTTATTTGGACTCCTTTGTGATTGTGTTGTTGACAATATCTTGATCTACTCCCGTATTCGAGAGGAGCATGAGCATCATCTTAGGGTTTTGCTTCAGACTCTAAGAGACAGCCAGTTATATGCCAAGTTTTCAAAGTGCGAGTTTTGGTTGGATTCAGTCGCTTTCTTGGGGCACGTTGTTTCAACAAAGGGCATTCAGGTAGATCCTAAGAAGAATGAGGTAGTTCAGAATTGTCCTAAACCTACTTCAGCCACGGAGATCAGAAGCTTCTTGGGTTTGGCAGGCTATTACCGTCGATTTGTGGAGGGGCTTTCATCTATAGCAGCCCCATTGATCAGGTTGACCCAAAAGGGTGCCCCATTCAGATGGTCAGACGAGTATGAGGCGAACTTTCATAATCTCAAGACAACCTTGACTACAACACCGGTATTGGTGTTGCCCACAGGTTCAGGATCTTACACAGTATATTATGATGCTTCCCGTGCTGGGCTCGGTGCAGTATTGATGCAGAAGGGAGGGTGATTGCATATGCGTCGCGAAAGTTGAAGGTTCATGAGAAGAATTACCCTGTCCATGATTTAAAGTTAGTAACCATTGTTCATGCGCTGAATATTTGGAGGCACTATCTTTATGGCGTGTCGTGCGAGGTATTCATTGATCATCAGAGCCTTCAGTATTTGTTCAAGCAAAAGGATCTCAATTTGAGGTAGAGGAGGTGGTTGGAGCTATTGAAAGACTATGATATCACCATCTTGTTGTCACGACCCAAAATCTGACCATGGTCGTGATAGCGCCTATCGTGTTACAAGGCAAGCCTATTTCCCAAAATATTACTACTAATTTGATTATAAGAATTTAATAAAACGTTTCCAATAATTTAATTCCTGATAAAATAAATCAACTCTAACTATAAATAATATAAAATATGGAAACGAGCCCCAAACATCGGGGTGTCACTAAGTCACGAGCGTCTAAAACTATGAACTAAGATATATAAATTGTCTAACTGTCCAAAAGAAGAAATGACAAAAGGAGTAACAAGGTCTTGCGGACGCTCCTGCGGACGCTAGCAGCTACCTTGCAGTCTCCAAAGATAGCCGGCCTGAACTCAATGATCGCCGCGCACTAACTCACCTGGATTTGCACATAAAGTGCAGGGTGTAGTATGAGAACAACCGACTCAGTAGTAATTGACACGCTCAAATTACACTTAAATAAATAGTGTAAAGTGGTCGATGTCAAATATAATAATCCAACTAGGTTGGGGTCGAATCTCACAGGGAATAGGCGTGACAAGATTACATGAATAATGTGAAGCTTGACTTAACTCGTAATTCTATTCCATTAGCTTAAAAAGAGAGTATTGTAATTGAGTGAAATAGTAACAATTATGATTCTAGAAAGTTGTAAATAATTTAAAACTAAACCAAGGTTGTGTCCCCTTTAATGAAATGTAATGCTATCGGTGTTAATATGATATATTTCTAATGGAAGGTCCTTGATATGCGAATGATCTCTAAATGACTACCCAATATTTTCCAATAGTTGGATAATATTTCCTCTTTATGATTTTTCCAAATATAAAAGAGTTGAAATTAAGAACAATCAATTAGTGCCAAATAAAATCAACTTATCCCTAAGCCATTCTATTAAATAAGGTTTAATGCCTTGAGTTTTTGATATTTACTTCTACCAAACCCTAACCCATTTTTCCAAGTAAAGAAAGAGTAAAATGGCACTTGTTAATGTTTGCAACCACTAACAATAAATGAAGAATGAGAAATAAATATATACCAACCAACCATTATACATATATTCAATGGTAAACACCCATTAACATTACACTCATTTAGGGTTCACAACCTAAGTATTTAAAACTAGCCACACTTGCTAAAATACAAAAAGATAACAATATTCAATGTCATAATGCTTACAAAAGTGCAAGATTCTTCAGTCTAAAGCTTCCAAAAAATGTACTATTCAATATCTTGTATTGTAGCCTCTTTTTTCAGAGAATATGCCTCCACAATATTCTAATAAATCTATTTATAGTGGGCTAAAAGTCGGGGCCAAAACTGGACAAAAATACCCCTTGCAGAAAAATTATGCGACCGCATATCTGTCGCAAAGCAGGTATGCGGTCCGCATATCCTTCAAGTCAATCGCAATCTCCCGAGTCCAGTTCCAAATGTCGATCGCATAGTAGTTATGCGGTTCACATATCTGTTATGCGATCGCATTCTCCATCGCAAACTTGTGAGCTCTGACTCTTCTAGAAGTCTGCGGTCTGTTATGCGGTCCGCAAACATGTTATGCTGTTGCATAATAGACCGCATAACATGCATTTGATTTGGCCATTTTAACTGCTTTACTCTGCGGTTGCCCCTTGTGGTTTGTGGTCCGCATGTGAGATTTGCAGTCCGCATTTGAATTATGCGGCCCGCAACTTCTCTTGTTTTTGCTCTTTTGCAGATTTTTGACTTAATTTCCATGCTTTCGGGTCCTCAAGTCTCATGTACTGCAAAACATCAAAACTTCATAAGATTTAACGAGCCAATGCATTTATAACGAGCTAAAAGCTAAGTAATTAGAATTAAATGTGCTGAAATTCAACGACACATCAGTAACAGAAATAGCTAAGGAACTGAGTAGTAGTGACGAGCTAAGGAAAAAAGTCCAATTATTTATTTTCAAAATATACAATAAATATGAATAAACAGGTAAATCCCATAACTCAGTAAATGCCACAAAGAAATTTAACAAATAAATGCAGCAAGAACAAAAGTAAATGCAACCTCACAACAATGTCACTCCATCACTCAACACCCGCACTCAGCACTCAACACTCAACACTCAATACACTCAATACTTAATACACTCAACATTCAATACTCAACACTCTGCGCTCACTGGGTTGTGTACAGACTCCGGAGGGCCCCCCAAAACCCAAGCGCTAAGCACGGACAGCTCACGTGCCATAATATCAATACCTGGATCCGCACGGTCCGCTCACGTGCTATGCGGACAACTCACGCGCTATGGTATCAATACCTGGACCCGCACGATCAGATCACGTGCTACGCGGATAACTCACGCGCTATGGTATTAATATCCTCACAACCAGGCCCTCGGCCTCACTCAGTCATGTACCTCTCCAGCCTCACAATGCACCACAAATAAGGGGACACAACCCACATCAAGTATCACAATATATCAGCAAAATAATAGAGACTGAGGTAAACATGCACAATAATTTCTATGACTAAGTCCAAATAACGTGAGCACGAATAAAGCCTAAACATGATCTCTAACATGAAGGCAAACAAGTTCAACAACAAGTAAACACATAACCACAGATAATAGCTATTAGGCCTCACAGCCTCACTGGATGGACCAAGTCTCAATCCCTCACGGTGCACACCCACATGCCCGTCACCTAACGTGGGTATCAGTTCCACACAATCACATCATATCGAATGTCCGGGTTTATACCCTCAAAGTCAAAGTTAAAATTGTTACTTACCTTAACCGCGTCAAAATTCTACTCCAGGATGCCCTCGTCTCTGGACTCGGTCTCCAAAAGCTCTGAATCTAACCATAATCAGATTAATACCATAAACATAGGCTAACGAATCGAATTCCAAAATAAAACTACAAAATATGCCAAAAATCCGACATCATCCAAAACCCGGCCCCTAGGCCCACGTCTCGAAACCAGTCAAAAATGGAAGAATAATAATTCTCGTCCTCTCTCGAGTCTAACCATATAAAATTTATCAAAATCGGACTCTGTTTGGTCCCTCAAATCCCTACCTAAAACTCTCCAAAACTCAAGCCCTAACTCCTTCAATTTCACTTTGAAATCATCAATGAAATCCCAAAAACGAAGATAGATTCATGAAATATTACCAAAACCGAATAGAGAACACTTACCCTAATCCATATGGTGAAAATCACCTCCAAAATCTCCCAAATCCGAGCTCCGCAAGTCAAAATAAGATCAATTGAACAAACCCTTATTTTATATATTTTTTTCTGCCAGCTATTCTGCCTTGTTTCTCATGTCAACCGATTCCGAAACTCGTTTTTATGCCTCCAATGGATTTCTTGTGAAATTCTAGTCAAATTAGGCTTTTGAATCACTCAGTTTGACTTTATAATGAAGGAGATATGTTGGTTTCAATATTTGTAAATAGTGCAGATTTTTAAATACACCGTCAGTAGCAATTTCTTAATTAATCTGAAAAATCTGGCAACCTAATTCTTAGTAAAATGACCATAAAATCCTCATACGATGTCCAAATTCGACGATTATTTTTTGCTATGGGTCCGTAATTACGATACAGATCTAATACTTCAATAAAAAAAGAAATAGGAGCTCATTTTGGTTCAATATGATATCATTTATGCTTGAAGAAACGGCGTCGAAACATAAGAAAAACGAGCGCAACACAACTCAAACATATTCGAAACTTACCCGAGTGTCGCGCCCCATTTTCTCGCGAAATCGGGTTTCAACATTAGTGGGACAACTCGTTTCCTTTTGGGAAAGGGATAAGGAATTGAAGAGTTTCCACCTAACGATTTTAAGGTGCGTTAGGGTACCTATTAAGGGTCTCTTATAAACACAGATTATATAACCAGAGATAGGTTGAAATTACTTCAAGGGGAAGGTGTTAGGCACCCCTTAAAGTCCATAATTGTGGTTCCCGGCCAAACAAGCTTTGTGAATTTTAAAGCAGGCAGCACATAAGCAAACAAAACATATAGGTAAACAAATATAGATTTTGGGAAGATTCGCAGTCTAAACACACATATGTGCTAAAGTTTTAAAAACTTTGAAGTCTAAAATACATATACAAGATTTGAAAGAGTTATGATCTAAACACATATGTAAGGGATAGGGAGGTACCGGGTTGTTTATCCTATAGGATTACATCGGTACAATGCCCGGTAATCACTCCTCAGAAGAGGGGCTACACGTTGCGTTAGCGCACCGATCATCATATCCTTATCTACCCTTCCCCACTCCTTAGCAGTTGTTAAAGCGAGTGTTTTTAATGATCTCTATGCATGCTGTTACCCGTCCCTTCTTAATGGCCCTGGAGGGATTTAGGATCTCTACCTATAGGCAGTTCTAGACAGACTCGTAAGGTTGAAAGGAGAAAATACTGGGCGACATGCAAGAACATATATGATTTGAACAGATAAAACAGGAAAAAGCAGTTAAGAGGCTCAGATTTACCCCCACAGATAATGCACATAAGCAGCACGTCTCAAACACAAACAAGGGCAGTATTATTAAGCAGGATCCTAAAACATGATGTCTAAGTGAAAATCAGAACACAGAAGATATGCAACTTCAATTTTATAAACACAGAAGCAGGACCTAATCAGTTTGCCTATTGAGTTTAAAAAAAACCTATTAACCATTAAGCAGTAAATACAAAGCAACAGTCTTCCAGTTTTTAAAGAGATGGGTTACCTAAGGCTTGCCTAGGCGTGGGATTATGCATAATAATTACCAGAATTGTTAAAAAAAATAGTTCAAAAGTTATTTTATCTAAAAGCATGTTGTTCTAGGTGTTTCAAAATACAGGGATTATCACCAATTTATTTAAAACAGGATGATCAAATATGAGACTGTCTTATGTCTTTTTCATGCATCAGTAGTTTAACTAAGTGTGACGGCGCGAGATCCTAAAGCATGTTATCTACTATGCACGTAGAGATGCAGAATGGTTGCAGAATTCCTAGAAGCATGATTTTTAAATGCACAGGAAGTTACAACATAATTTCAGGATCTGCAGGAGATACATTTTTTATGTTGATGCTATTATTTAGCCCTGAAGTAGGATTTCTAAGTGATAAATATGGTCAAATGAGATGCTGAAGCAGTAAACCTAAAACATGATATCTAATGCATGACATGCTTAGAATGTATTGGTCCTAAACATGGATTCTAATGCACATATAGGAAATGTAAACCTAAGGCATGGTTTCTACCCCTTGATATTGATAACATATATAGTTACCCTTCCCTTTTTACTAGCCATCCCCAATATCTGTTTACAAATAATTATTACAGACCAACTGAGTAAATTAAATAAATAGATAAAGGAAAAGAAGAAGTTAAACTATAGGGAGCCTGAAAAACAGGACCAGATTCCCAGAACCTCAAGTGCTCAAATGTTTCATAGCCTTTCTCATATCCGGGTGTGTCAGAGTTCCCTAAGGACCTCAAGGGATCCCGTGCAGTGATCACACCTAGATTTCATAACCATAATTGAGTAAGTGCAGTGTGGAAGGGCCAGCCCCAGTGCAGTAGAGTTCAGAGGGATCTCATAGGAATCCCAAGGCAGTCATACACTGGAGGGGAAAAACCTACGGACCTAAGAGTAGAGTGAGAGTGCTTGACATAGTTTTGAAAAGGTTTTAATAGGAAAGGCAGCGTTTGGAAAAGACTTAGTTGAAACAGTTTTATAAAATAGGAGAGTTTTTTTGGTAAAAAAAGAATAGTTTGTTGACAAGAGTAGGACAATTAACAAACAGTAGACTAATCACAACACAAACAGATTCAGCACATTCAAATCACAGTCCTTCATACAGGGGTGATGGGACTTGGGGACACATAGAGCACATAGTATACATGATCATAGAAGTTCTTGTAGGGGTTTTATGGGGATTAGGGGATATCTAATTGTATCAACACAGCATGAATTTCAGAATCAACACAGAATTAGACAACTTAGAATACAAAGTGCTTTGCAAAGAAAGGTTCATGCTAGAAAATAGGTAAACATGGGATAAAACGGATCATATTGGGACATACTACAAGGAGGTAACATATTCATAAGCATACTGATCCTAAAGGGGAGTGGGGCATAACATAATATGATAGATGAACAATGATGTAAACATGTCAATTAGATGTTGAGCAACAAAACTATAGATAGAAACAGATCAGAAACATGATAAACTGAAGCAGTAACAGAAACATGTTGGTTTTGGGACTTGAATTGAAATCAGAACATACCAGTAAGGGGATAGTAAACACAAAGTGAAGGATATGAGAGCACAATAATTAGCCTTGTCTTGCAGCCGACTAATTCAGAACAGTAGTAAGTAAGTAACAAACAAAGAAAGAGAGCAGAAAAGCTTTGAGTATGAGAGAGAGCTTTTTGAACTAATGTGTTCGTGTGTTTTGAGTTCAGTCAGTGTCTTAGAAGTGAGAATGGAGGAGAGTATTATAGCAGTTGAGAGCTAGACAAAACAAGGTAAAGAATCAATTATGTAGCAATTAGGGAAAATTACAGATTCAATCATAGATAAAATCAGCTAAGTTTCCACCAATTATGGGGTAATCAACCAACGGTCAAGAGCAGGGCAGATAATTAAAGACGGAAATCAAGTAACCTTAGGTACAAAGTAGGTAATTAGGGGTAAATACAAAAGAGTTTAATTAAGGAAACACTTAGTAAGAGTCAACAAATTTCACGGTTAATCAAAGATAAGGCAAGAAATAATTAACAGTTATAAAAAATAGGGAAATAACTGGAAATCAGCATACAGGTATTACTATAGCAAATCAGTGAATCAATGACTCGAAATAATACTAATTTTAAGGAAAACAACATAGGTTTCCACGAATAAACAAGTAGGCCAAGCATAGACATACTGGATCAGTCAAGAATAGAATCACGAACCCTAATAAAGACATACTAGGGTAAAAATCACAGGACATCGAATTAAGCTAAAGGAAAATCATGAGAATCAAAGCATAGATCGAAACAGTGCACAAGTAACACGGTCAAACTCAGAATCGAAGCAAAGTATAAGAAAAAATGGAGTTTTATCATATATAGACTAGGGTTTAGGTAAAGTCAACATAAATCGGTCAAAAGCACATAAGAACAGAAGATTAAACATTCAAAATCGGAAAACTTTTGGAGAAGATGATTTTCAGAAAAACCCTAGTTAGGAAGAAACGAACAGACACTTGAAAATCAGAAGGTTTTCATAAAAACAAGCGGAAAACAATTCGATCCATCTCAGATCTGTACAGATCTGAGAAGTTCAAGAGATCAAAGTCGGTTTTTGTAAAAACAAAAGGAAAACAGTTCGATCCATCTCAAATCTATACAGATCTGAGAAGTTCAAGAGATGAAAGTAGTTTTTTCGTAAAAGTAACGCAGAGATGAAGAGACTAGCTTAGAGACCCATAAGTTTACGCAAAAATAGAAAGATCTTACTCTGATCGAGCCATGGTGGCTTGAAACAGGCAAGAATAGGCCCAAGGTGTGAGTGGACTGACCCTCGTCCCTTGAGGGCCTTAGAGACAATTAATACCGGCATAAGAGAGTCATGAGAGGCCTGAGGGTGGTGAAGAATCACCATGGTTGACGACAAATGAGAGGCGTCGAGGTGAGAGTTAGGGTTAGGATTAGAGAGGATTTGGAGAGGAGAGTGAAGTGTGACGGCGGAGAGGGTGAGTGAAAT
>ML366659.1:29732-43383 GCA_005239505.1 Nicotiana paniculata
TCAGGATTTAACAAGAATTTGGGTCGGGTTAGGTACGAGTTTGGGCTTGGGTTATATTGGGGTAGTGTATCAGGTATTTGGGCTAGCTAGTTTAGGCTAGAATCAAAATAAAAAATGGCTATTTGTTAAATACCCCAAATAAATTGATTAAAAATACTTTGTAAGAATAATTACTAATTATAAAAAATGAATTTCATGTATAGAGATGTTTTAAAAATGGTTATTTAGTATTTGAAATACAAAAGACTAAATTCTGGTAAAAAATAATACAAAAAAATTATACGCATGGGCTACAATTCCAAAGTTATTGCAATTGTAGCCAAAAAGTGCCAAATTGGCTATTTATGGAGGACTTAATAGGACCATAATAGTAATATTAAATCAAGAAAATAATTTGAAATTATTTGTGATACAATTTTGTAATTATTTATTGGAATAAAATACTGGGCAAATTAATAAAATATGTAGAAATTGTGAAAAAATACCAATTGATGCTAATGCATGATTTTGAAGACATATATGCATTTTGAAATATTTTTTTAGGAAAAATTGGGTATCAACACCGAGGCCCTCGGGACCTCAACCAATAATTACAACAAGTCGTATATCACTACCGAACTTAGTCGAACCCCTGGAACACCTAAAACAATACCAAAACACCAAATCAACCTCAGTTTCAAGCCTAGAACTTCTAAACTTCTAAAATTCGCCAACGACGCCGAAACCTATCAAACCACGTCCGAATGACCTCAAATTTTTCACACACGTCACAAATGACACTACGAACCTACTGCAACTTCCGAAATTCTATTCCGATCCCGATACCTAATTTTTCACTACTGTTTCCACTAATAGGGACACTACCGGACATATAATTCCACAAGCACGCGCTCACACAATCAACACCTCAGTGCTCAAGCTACAATCATAATCCTGCCTCAAGTCCTCTAGACTGGCCCAACATCAACACGCAGAAATCACATCTTGGACCTCATCCAGGGAATCACAAGCCGTCGATGCACAACTGATACTGCGCGCTCATGTACACATACGAATGCGTGGAAGGAATTCAAAGAGTTATGCTTCCAACTGAATAAATACTGCACGATAAGAATTCAAGAATGTGAAATTTTCTTAAAGGTTCTATAGCATCTCGAAGATAAGTAAAGACGTCTCCGTACCAATCTAGAGGACTCTACTAAACCCTCTCATGACTCGTGAGACCTATGTAACTTAGTCTTTGATACCACCTTGTCACACCCAAAATCTAACCATGGTCGTGATGGCGCCTATCGTGTTACAAGGCAAGCCTATTTCCCAAATATTACTACTAATTTGATTATAAGAATTTAATAAAATATTTCCAATAATTTAATTCCTGATAAACTAAACCAACTCTAAATATAAATAATATAAAATACGAAAACGAGCCCTAAACATCGGGGTGTCACTAAGTCACGAGCATCTAAAACTATGAACTAAGACATATAAATTGTCTAACTGTCCAAAAGAAGAAATGACAAAAGGAGTAACAAGGTCCTGCGGACGCTACCAGCTACCTTACAGTCTTCAAAGATAGTCGACCTGAACTCAACGATCGTCGCGCGCTAACTCACCTGTATCTGCACATAAAGTGCAGGGTGTACTATGAGTACAACCGACTCAGTAGTAGTGACGAGCTAAGCAAAATAGTCCAATTATTTATTTTCACAATTTAAAATAAACATGAATAAACATGTAAATCCCATAATCCAGTAAATGCCACATAGAAATTTAACAGATAAATGCAGCAACAACAAAAGTAAATGCAACCTCACAACAATATCACTCCATCACTCAACACTCGCATTCAGCACTCAACACTCAATACACTCAACACTCTGCGCTCACTAGGGGTGTGTACAGACTCCGGAGGGGCTCCCAAAGCCCAAGCGCTAAGCACTGACAGCTCATGTACCATAATATCAATACCTGGATCTGCACGGTCAGATCACGTGCTATGCGGACAACTCACGCGCTATGGTATCAATACCTGGACCCGCACAGTCATCTCACGTGCTACGTGGACAGCTCACGCACTATGGTATTAATATCCTCACAACCAGGCTCTCGGCCTCACTCAGCCATGCACCTCTCCAACCTCACAATGCACCAGAAATAAGGGGACACATCCCACATCAAGTATCACAACATATCAACAAAATAATAGAGACTGAGGTAAACGTGCACAATAATTTCTATGACCGAGTACAAATAACGTGTGCATGAATAAAGCCTAAACATGATCTCTAACATGAAGGCAAACAAGTTTAACAACAAGTAAACACATAACCACAGATAATAGCTATTAGGCCTCACAGCCTTATGGGATGGACCAAGTCTCAATCCCTAACGGTGCACTCCCATACGCCCGTCACCTAGTGTGGGTATCACTTCTGCACAATCACATAATACCGAATGTCCGGGTTTATACCCTCCAAAGCCAGAGTTAAAACTGTTACTAACTGTGTATCCTACTCCGGGATGCCCTCTTCTCTGGACTCGGTCTCCAAAAGCTTCAAATCTAACCAGAATCTGATTAATACCATCAACATAGGCTAACAAATCGAATTCCACAATAAAACTACAAAATATGCCAAAAATCCGAAATCAGCCAAAACTCGGCCCCCGGGTCCACATCTCGAAACTGGTCAAAAATGGCAGAATAATAATCCTCGTCCTCTCCTGAGTCTGATCATATAAAATTTATCAAAATCGGACTCTGTTTCGTCCCTCAAATCCCTACCTAAAACTCTCCAAAACTCAAGCTCTAACTCCCCAATTTCACTTTGAAATCATCAATCAAATCCCAAAAATGAAGATGGATTCGTGAAATATAACCAAAATCGAGTAGAGAACACTTACCCCAATCCATATGGTGAAAATCACCTCCAAAATCGCCCAAATCCTAGCTCCCCAACTCAAAATATGACCAATTGAACAAACTCTTATTTTATATATTTTTTTCTGCTAGCTATTCTGCCTCGTTTCTAATGCCAAACGACCCAGAAACTCGCCTTTTATGCCTCAAATAGATTTTTTGTGAAATTGTAGTCAAGTTAGGATTTTGAATCACTCAATTTGACCTTATAATGAAGGTGATATGTTGGTTTCAATATTTGCAAATAGTGCAGATTTTTAAATACGTCATCAATAGCAATTTCGTAATTAATCTGAAAAATCTAGCAACCTAATTCTTAGTAAAATGACCATAAAATCCTCATACGATGTCCAAATTCGACGATTCTTTTTGCTACGGGTCCACAATTACGATACGATCTAATGATTCAATCAAAAAAGAAATCGGAGCTCATTCATTCAATATGATATCATTTATGCTTGAAGAAACGACGTCGAAACATAAGAAAAACGAGCGCAACACAACCCAAACCTATCCGAAACTCACCCGAGGCCCTCGGAACCTCAACCAATAATTCCAAAAAGTCTTATATCACTACCCAAACTTAGTCGAACCTCTGGAACACCCAAAACAACACCAAAACACTAAATCAACCTCGGATTCAAGCCTAAGAACTTCTAATCTCTCAAAATTCGCCAACGACGCCGAAACCTATCAAACCACATCCGAATGACCTAAAATTTTGCATACACATCATAAATGACACTACGAACCTATTACAACTTCCGTAATCCCATTCTGGCCCCGATACCTAATTTTCCACTGCCGACCAAAATCGCCAAATTTCTAACTTTCGCCAATTCCAGCCTAATTCTACCACGAACCTCCAAATTACATTCCGGACACACTCCTAAGACTAAAATCATCCAACGAAGCTAACTGAATCATGAAAATCCAAATCCAAGTTCGTTTACTCATAAGTCAACTTTCGATTGACTTTTCTAACTTAGCTTTCTAACTAAGAGACAGTGTCTCATTTCACTCCAAGATCACTCCGGACCCAAGACTACCAACTCGATACAACTCAACATAGCTGAACAATACATAAAGAAGCATAAACGGGGGAAATGAGGCTATAACTCTCAGAACAACAGGCCGGGTCATTACACTTGTATCATCCCGAGAAGGCCAATGAGGTAGCCGACGCATTGAGTAGGAAGGCAGCGAGTATGGTAAGCCTTGCATTCATTCAGACTTTGGCCAACCAGTTATTGAGGTTGGATATTTCAAAGCCCAACTGTGTTCTAGCTTGCATAATCGCTCGATCTTCTTTGTTTGAGCGTATGAGATATCGGCAGTATTACGACCCTCATTTGTTGGTCCCTAGGGACAGAGTGCGGAACGAAGATGGCAAGCAGGTTACTATTGGAGATGATAGAGTATTGAGGATGCAGGGTCGTGTTTATGTGCCTAATGTGGATGGGCTTCATGAGTTGATTCTTGAGGAGGCCCATAATTCCGGGTATTCTATCCATTCGGGTGCCGCCAAGATGTACCAGTACTTGCTGCAACATTATTGGTGGAGGAGGATGAAGAAGGATATAGTTGCTTATGTAGCTCGGTGTCTAAATTGTTAGCAAGTTAAGTTTGAGCATCAGAGACCCGGTGGTTTGTTTCAGAAGATAGAGATTCATGAGTGGAAGTGGGAGCGTATCACTATGGATTTCGTTGTTGGACTCCCAGAGACTTAGAGGAAGTTCGACGCCATTTGGGTCATTGTGGACAGGCTGTCTAAGTCAACACATTTCATTCTTGTGGCAGTTACCTATTCTTCGGAGCGGTTGGCAGAGATTTATATCCGCGAGATCGTCCGTCTTCACGGTGTGCCCGTCTCTATTATTTCTGATCGAGGTACGCAGTTTACCTCGCACTTCTGGAGGGCTATACAGCATGAGTTGGGCACGCGGGTTGAGTTGAGCACAATGTTTCATCCTCAGACGGACGAACAGTCCGGGCGCATTATTCAGATATTGGAGGATATGCTCCACGCATGTGTTATAGACTTCGGAGGATCATGGGATCAGTTATTTCCCCATGCAGAGTTCGCCTACAACAACAGCTACCGGCCAAGCATTCAAATGACTCCCTATGAGGCATTATATGGTAGGCGGTGTCGATCACTAGTTGGGTGGTTTAAGCCGGGGGAGGCTCGGTTGTTGGATACAGACTTAGTACAGAATGCCTTGGATAAGGTCAACATTATTCAGTGTTGACTTTGCACAGCTCAGTCCAGGAAGAAGAGTTATGCCGACCGTAGACTTCGTGATGTTGCAGTCATGGTCAGAGAGAGAGTGTTGCTCCGGGTATCACCTATGAAGGGTGTCATGAGGTTTGGAAAGAAGGTCAAGCTGAGCCGTAGATATATCTGACCTTTTGAGATTCTCGAGAGAGTGTAGAGGTGGCGTACAGGCTTGCGTTGCCTCAGGGGTTATCACCAGTTCATCCAGTGTTCCATGTGTCCATGCTCCGGAAGTATCACGGTGATCCGTCTCATGTGTTAGATTTCAACTCTGTCCAACTGGACAAGGATTTGACTTATGAGGAGGAGCCGGTGGCCACTCTAGCCCAGCAGGTTCATGAATTGAGGTCAAAGAGTTATCATTTAGTCCGAGTGCAGTGGAGAGGTCAGCCCGTCGAGGCAGCTACTTAGGAGTCCGAGTCAGAGATGCATAGTCGATATCCCCATCTATTCACCAATTTAGGTACTTCTTAATGTCTGTTCAAGGACGAATGATTATTTTAGAGGTGGAGAATGTGATGACCAGATAGGTCATCTCGTGTTTTGAAACCTAATTCTGTGATCCAAATCCTTAAAAATCGTGTTATAGCCTTCCTCAACTTGCGTGCGCAGTTCAGGCGTCTTTCCAAAATGCTTTTATGTTAAAAACTGATAAAAATAAGAAATTTTGCCTAAAAACTTTATTTGAGTTGACTTTGATTAACAGTTTTGGTAAACAGACCCAGATTCGTATTTTAACGGTCCCGGTAGGTCCATATCGTGATTTGAGACTTGGGCGTATGCCCGGAATCGAAATCAGAAGTCCCTAGACCGAGATATCAGACTTTGTCAAAAATTGAAAGTTTAAGGCTTAATGAATTGGAAATGTTTGACAAAGTTTGAATCTTTAGATAATGGGTCCATATTTTGGTTCTGGAACCCAATATAGGTCCAATACCATATTTATGACTTGTCTGTGAAATTTGGTGAGAAATAGAGTTGGTTTGACGTGATTCGGACGTCCAGTTGTGAAAATAGGAATTTCAAAGTTTTCTTGAAAATTTCATTTGATTTGGTGTTCAATCTGTTGTTCTAGGTGTTATTTTAGCAATTTGATCGCGTGAGTAAGTTCGTATTATATTTTTAGACTAGTGTGCACCTTTGGTTTAGAGCCCTAAGGGCTCGGGTAAGTTTCGGATAGGCTACAGAGTGAATTTGGACTTAGAAAATTTGCTGGTGTGCTTCAGTTCTTGTTGCAGGCCTCCGATCTCGCAATTGAGAGATCAAACTTCGCATTTGTGACCACTGTTGGGTTAGCATTTGCGAAGAGTAGTTGGGGAGGCCAGAGTTCGCATTTGCGATGGGCGTTGAGGGGGGTACTCTTCGCATTTGCGATCACTTGGTCGTATTTGCGATCTTGCCTGTGTTTGCATTTGCGAACTATTCTTCGCATTTTCGATAAATGCAGAAGTGTGAAGGGCTTCGCATTTGCGATGGTTCCTTCGCATTTGCGGGTTGCGACATCTGCAGCTGAGTAAATATGACTTAGACAAGATTTTCTCCCATTCTTCAAATTTTCAAAACCTAAAACACAAGAGGCAATTTTCCAAAGAACTTTTCTTCCCCAAATCATTGGTTAGTGATCTTAAACTAACTTCTTTCAATCTTTCACTACTTTTCCTAAGATTTCAACCTAAAATCTAAGGTTTTCATGGTGGAATTGGGGGGGGGGAGGGGGTTGGTATAAGCTAGGGATTTGGTAAAGTGGGAGTTAGACCTTAAATTGAGGTCGGATTCCAAAATAAATTACATAATCAGGCTCGGGGGGTGAATGGGTAATCGGGTTTTAGTCCGAATTTCGGATTTGGACCAAGCGGGCCCGGGTGTTGACTTTTTTAAAAATGGCCTAAATTGAATTATTTACAATCATGAGTAGTTCTTAAGGCTTTTTTTTGAATTGTTTGATTGGTAATTTTCTAGATTCTATTGGTCCGGAGGCTTGTGTGAAGGGAAAAGTGTGGTTGAGCTTTGAGCTTGATCGTTGGAGCGAGGTAAGTGTCGTGGTTAACCTTGTCTTGAGGGAATAGGAATTTATTGCCTAATTGCTACGTGTTTAATTGTTGGAAGCGACGTATATGTGAGGTGACGAGTACCTATGCGTTGTAGTCGGGTTAAAGCATGCGGGTGGGGTTACTTTATTGCAATTATAGCTTCCTTTGCTCATAATTATCCATGTTTGGACTAGTATTGTTAATTCGATCGCTTTTATCATGTTTACAAATCTTTTGGTGATATTTGAGTATTGATGTCGAAGTTGAGGTTGATATTGTGGAACCAAAATGTGGAAGTAAGACTTGTACTTGTTATTTTATTCTCCCTTTTTGTGATTTGTTCATTGCATTGGTAAGGGAGAGTGCTAACGCACGAAGGGTGATGTTGTGCCATTTCTATTGACTTTATGTGAGGTTGAGAGTGTTAATGCATGAAGGGTGATGTCGTGCCATATTGTGAGTGTAATGCACGAAGGGTGATGCTGTGCCATGCTATGGGAGTTAATGCACGAAGGGTGATGTCGTGCCGTTTCTATTAATTTCATGGTGAGGATGAGAGTAAAAACACGAAGGGTGATGTTGTGCACTTTTCCTTTACTGTGTTCATTGGTTATTATTGGTTTATAGTATATTTACTGTTCAAGTTATCTTTCTACCGTAGTTCTTTATCTCGTACTTCCCCTCAGCATGTTTCCCCCCTCCCGATATTACCTGTTTAGTTCTTTACTGTTATTTGTATATACTCTGTTAAATTATACATGTTTGATTGTAGGTGTCTTGTCTTAGCCTCGTCACTACTTCGTCGAGGTTATGCTCGACACTTACCAGTACATGGGATCGGTTGTACTGATACTGCACTCTACACTTCCTATGCAGATCTTGGTATCGGCCCCAATTGATCGAGAGGCATAGCAGCTCGAATTGGACTACCGAAAACACAAGGTAGATCTGTCGGCGTTCACAGACCTTAAAGTCCCCGTCTACCTTTTTTGTTTTACTGTTTCTTTCATTCAATAAATTGTACTTCTTTCAGACGTTTACTTGTATTAAATTCTAGTATGTTCTTGAATTGTGACACCAGATTCGGGTAGTGGTAAATGATGAAGTTGTTATAATATTCCGCACTCGTTATAGCTTATTTGTTGTTAATTATTGAAATGTATAAGAATTGACTTAATAATACTCTAACGTTGACTTTCCTAACAAGTGGAATGTTATGCGCCACTACAGTCCCGACGGTGGGCATTCTTGGTCATGACACTAAGTTCCTTATTTGTATAAATTTAATTAATTGAATCAAGATCTATATTTTGGTCTAACAATTATTATTGTATTTTCTTTTACCTTTTTATTGGAATAATGAAATTAACTTTAAAATCATAAAAATTTAAATTTAATATCATATACTTCTATTTTTTTAGATTGCCATTGAATTTCACTAGGTCCTCCATAGCAAGCTCACTCTTGATGAAGAGGTGATCAATACTTTATTTATCATGCTCCGAACAAGAATTATCAGCCCCGATGCGGAAAGGAGTAAAGAAAGAAGAGTTGAAGACGGCTTAACAGTAAGAGAGAACCCCCATATATACTTGACCCATTTTCAAGGAATACACAAAAATCTCATGCCTTTCTTGGTCGGACCAATACAACTGATCATTTATAACAAATTTTAAAAATCAATCCCTACCGAAAAGATAGTTAGCTAAGGCTGGCAGGCCGGGATAGGGACGGGCCCGGGACCGCGGGCTAAATGGGCTAAACAAGCTGGGACCTGCTAGAGGTGAGCTCGTGCCAGGCTTTAACTAGCAACCGTTAAGACCGGGCCCGTTTGGCCCACCACGAGACTGGAATCGAGATATATTTTTAAAAAAAAGTCGTTTGACTTTTGAATAAAATATCTGTTGGGAGTTTAAAAAATAATTGTCGGGTATTTAAAAAATAGCCCTTTAAACCCCCAACTAGTTTTTAACCCCAAGATTTTTATTATTACACTTTTTTTCTATTTTCTACTATAAATGCCCCTTATTTTTTTATTTTTCTTACAAAATTAATATCAATGTATCAAAATCTTTCTCTAATTTTCTTCTATACTTACTACAATTGTTTACTTTATCAATAAAATAGTGAAAAAATAGTGAGGTTGCTACTATTACTTTGTTTATTCCAGAAAATAATAAAACAATATGGAGGTTGTTACAATTTGTAAAATAATTATGAAGTTGGTGAATTGGAGTCTTCAAGTATTCAACGATATTCAATTTTCAACAAGTTGTTCGTCAATTCGGTAAACTCGTTCCAACTCTTAAATCTTAATATTATAGTATTGTTTGTTTTATTTATTTGCTATACTTGATTTATTAAGATGTCTTCCTTAAGAAATAATTTTGATAAAAGTAAGAATAAGGAAAAATCCAGAGTGGCGAATCTAGGGATACTGTTGTTCCTCCTCCCCTGCCCCCGGCTCCCCGAACCAAACCACATAGTCGTCCTACACCTGCTATTCTTGATACTGATAATAGTTTATTACTATTTTGTGATATTGAATTTTTGCCATAATATTGCACCCGTAAATTTTTAAACCATGAATTAATGAATGCTCTCTATTCTAATAATTATAATACTGTTGACGAAAATGATGATGGGGAAATTGATCTTGATGAAACTCAACCAGACGATGATACACCCACTAGTCCTTCTCCCGATGTTGACCCAACTAGTGATAACGCTGCTAATCCAAATGATGACCATCTGATACTTCTGTTACTGCCCCTACTTTTTCTAGAGAACCTACCAAACGGCAGGAAACATCTCTTGTTTGGTCATATTTTACCCAACTAGTTCCAAAAAAATAAGGTTACATGTAAAACTTGTGGTATGGAGTTAGCTTTTAAATGTGGGATTTCGGTCGGGGACTGGAACTTTGGCTAGACATATAAAAAAACACCCTAAATATAACGTCAAATATCAGTGTCTGAAAGCTTTGGCCGAGGAAAAAAGTGTACCTAGTCCTTGTCATACTGACCCTACTACCGATTCAAATCAATTTCAACCTGGAATTAACAGTGTTACCGGTGATGTTTTATATTATGATCCAAGAAAATATTGGGAAGAATTGGCAAAATTGGCAACTCTTATGTGCTTACCCTATAATTTTCCTGTTGACCCTGCGTTTGTCCATTGCATCAGAATTAACAATATTGGTATAAGTAACAACGATTGTGATTACCTTACTATTTCATGTCATCGGATTGATGAAGATTGGATAATGCAAAAACGCATAATTGCTTACAGAATAATTGCTTCACGGCACATAGGGCAGTTTATTGCTCGCACATTTACGGCTATATACAGATATATTTAAAACAATGATAAAATAATGTCGGTTTCAATAGATAATGCTACTAATAACCCAAATGCTATAGAATTTCTTACCACTACGCTAAATCCTGCATTTAGTAACATTTTTCATGTTAGATGTATTTATCATATTTACCATTTAATTGTGGTTTATGGTATGAGAATTTTAAATATTCAAATTGAAAAGGTTAAAATGGCTCTTAACTGGATTTTTCATTCAAACCGTTGAAGTAGACTTAGATAATATTTTAAAATATGCGATGATTGTGGCCTAAGAGAAAGATAGGTTCCGAAACCTTGTCCAACTAGATGGAATTACATATATAAAAGTTTGGTTGTTGCATATGAATATAGAAATCCCGTACAACATTTAATGCACATGTAAGTGATGATGATGATTACCTTAGGAATGGGGATTTGGCTAATGTTAAAATGCTTGTTGATTTTTTAGAAAAATTTCATATTGCTACAAAAGAATTTTTAGGGCAATATTATCTTACTATTTCTTTGTTTTGTTTATATTACAGAACTTGTAAATTTGTTTGCTCATTTATCACAGAGTGAGAAAATTTATCAACTTGTTATTGATTCTATGAGAACAAAGTTCAAATTCTTTTTTTCCTATTCCCCCTGTTTATGGCGTTGCTACTTTATTAAATCTTTGTATGAAACTAGGAGGTCCTCAATTTTGGTATGAAACTGTTTATAATGGTTTAACACTTAAAGATGATGAGTTGCCTAAACTTCCAGAGGCAATAGCCCAATTAGAACAAATACTGAAACTATTTATAATGCTTATCAAGTTGCATTAAATCATGCTACACCAAATATTCCAACTCCTTCTTCTTCTGATTCTCAATCTTGGAAAAGAACTGCAGGAGTAAGAAGATTTAATTTTTGGGCGGGCTCTAGGGGTTCTTTTAGTTCTAGTAGTAATGATTTTTCACAACCAAATGATCTTGAAATTTATTTATCGCAGCAACTTGAGAAAGTGAATCCCGACGACACCTTTGATATTTTGCAATGGTGGAAGGACAAAGAAAAATGCTTTCAAGGTTCTTTCAAGGATGGTCCGAGACATTTTAACTATTCAACCTTCAACAGTGGCATCAGAGTGTGCTTTCAATCAAGCAAGACTTCAAATCGGTGATCATAGACAGTCTATGAGGGATAGCTTGAAAAAAACAGTATTTTTCAGAGATTGGATTCGTTCAGAAAGCATAAATTTTGGATTTGCTGAATCACAACCAGAGGTAGACGAAACTTACGAATAAATCTGAGATGCTGCTTCATCCAACAATGGAAGTGGAGATGAACAAGCTACTATTCCGCCACCACCAACGGAACTTCCTCCGAATCTTGAAGAATTTATGTAGTTTATAAGAGATAGCATGTAACTTATATGAACAAAATTTAGTATGTAACTTGTATTTTGGCCCTGCTTGATTAGTTCCATTTTTTTCTCAATGATGGTATTAGCACCTTGTTGTGCTCATTCCATAGGGGGAGGAAGACTTAGAAAAATATAGCCATATTTTGTATTGCTATAATAAAATTACAAGGCATTGATTTGAATATTTTTTTATAATATTTTTATCTTTAAATTTGAATTAAAAAATTAGGTCACAATTTTATAATAAAATTACAAGGCATTGATTTGAATATTTTTTTATAATATTTTTATCTTTAAATTTGAATTAAAAAATTAGGTCACAATTTTATAATAAAATTACAAGGCATTAACTTAGATGTTTTTTTTAACATCTTTTTATCTCTAAGTTATATTTACTTTTTTTAAAAAAATTACTGCTTAACTGTTGGACCCATTTAGTCCGTTTGGACCGCGAGCCCGACCCATTTAGCCTGGGACCATAAGTTCGTAGGCTTGATCCCGAGCCGATTCCAACAAAAGCATGTTTAGCCGGGACCGCTTAGCCCGTTTATTTAGAAACCATAGCCCGCGAGACCGGCCCGTTTAGGGCCCGGTCCAACCCACTTACCACCCTTCGCTGTACACCATCTTAAAAAACTAAGAAAAAGGCTTTTCCAATGATGAGTTAAATGAAAGGGAGCTTTATACATTGTTTGATCATATTTTTATCTTGCTTAAGAGCGGATCATCATGGAATCACCAAATAACTTTTCGAATACTCCTTTATTTCAATTTTGAACGTTTTCAGAGCATGAGAGTCAAATTAACTCATTTCAGTGTTAATTCGGAGATAATTTTTTTATATTTTCTTGAAATAAAATTTATATATTTAAAAACTGCATAAAAAATATTTTAAATAAAAATAGTTAATTAACAATTTAAAATATTATGATCAAAGAAAATCTTACTTGACTCACTAAATAGTAATACGTTCATTCTCGTTGACAGAGAGAGAGTATATGGAAACGTAGAAATAGGGTATTATTTTTGTACATTTGCTCCTTTTCCTGTGAATACCGACAATTGGTCAAATACCAAGATCCATGGTTTGTTTGAGTTTATACAATTAGAAATATTTTTCAAAAATTCAAAGCATACATGTAAAGTTGAACCAATACTATTAAATCTTGTGGATATCATGGAATTACATGATTGTAAACCAATAAAAAGAAGAGCAAACTTCATTTGTAGCTATTTGGAAAAGTCACAAAATAAACCATACAATTAACAACTCAAAATTAATTAAAAGGCTAGCCCGAGAAGCTGCTGTCGAATGCCGCTGTCGCAAGTGCGGCCTCCGTATTGAACCATCAATCAACGCCCTCCGTTGTGATCCACTCCCGAGGAGACCGCCTTCACCTGACGATACCGTCGTATTGCTCCATTTACGCAACTAGACCATAGAAAAGTGGTCCCTGTATTTTACCAGAAAGATCCTTGTAATGCCACATTTTTGCAGCTTCATTGATTTTGATGGAAATTTCTGCAACCTTACTCTGGATATAGCTGGAGAACTTACCGATGACGATGACGCACCAGAAAATGATTCCGTTCTTGACAAAAATTGATTATCCTATTCAATTGAGTCAGAATTAGCAGAAGATGTCAGCTCCTCCAGATTCTTAGATTCT
>ML366661.1:0-33796 GCA_005239505.1 Nicotiana paniculata
TATATATATATATATATATATATATATATATATATATATATATATATATATATATATGTTCTCCCTCATTAACGCAAACACACGAATACATTGGTTCAAAAACTATCTCTCATACTCAAAGCTTTCTGCTTTCCTTCTTTGTTACTTGCTACTGTTCTGAGTTAGCCGGCTGCAAGCCAAGGCTAATTATTATACTCTCCTATTCTTCACTTTTGTGTTTGCTATCTTCTTTACTGGTATGTTCTGATTTCAATTCAAGTCCCAAAACCAATATGATTCTTTTACTGCTTTAGTTTATCCTGTTTCTAATTTGTTCTATCTATGGTTTTGCTGTGCAACCTGTAGTTGACATGTTTACATTTCTGTCCATCTAGCATGTTATGTTATGTATTACTCCCCTTAGGACCAGCATGAATATGTTACCCCCCCCCCCCTTTGTAGTATGTCTCAATGTGACTCTGTTAAGTTCTGTGTTTATCTGATTTTAGTATGAACCTTTGTTTGGCAAAACAATTTTTACCCTAAGGTACTTGATTCTGTGTTGATTCTGGAGTTTATGTTATTCCCTACAAGAACTACTATGCTTGTACATTATGTGCTCTATGTGTCCCCAATTCCCATCACCCCTGTGTGAAGGTTTGCTCTATGTGTGATGTTGAACCTGCTTTGGTTCTGTGTTTGATCTGTGTATGTTAATTGCCCTACTCTCCTCAAAAGATGTTTTACTAAACAACTCTATCTTATTTTTTAAAACTATTTCTACTGAGTCTCTTTCAATAACGGTTTTCCTATCAAACCCTTTCAAAACTATGTAAAGGACTCTCACTCTACTCTTAGGTCTTTAAGTTCTGCCCCTCCAGTGTGTGACTGCTTTAGGATCCATGTGAGATCCCTCTGAACTCTGATGCACTGGGATGACACTTCCACACTGCACTTACTCAGCTATGGTTGTGAAATCTGGGTGTGAGCACTACCCGGGATCATTGAGGTCCTAAGGGAACTCTGACACACCCGGACATGAAAAGGTTATGAAAATATTTGGCACTTGAGGTTGTGGGAAGTTTGGTATATCTGGGCCTATTTTTAGGCTCCCTATAATGTAACTTCTTATTTTTCTTTATTAATGTAATTCATTTCAATATTGGTTTGTCATAATTATTGTAAACGAATATTGTGGTTGGCTAGTGAAAAGGGGAGGGTAGTTATATATGTTATCAATATCAATGGGTAGAAATCATGCCTTAGGTTTACATTTCCTATATATGCATTAGAATCCATGTTTAGGACCAATACATTCAAAGCATGTCATTAGATATCATGTTCTTAGGTTTCACGTATACTGTTCCAGTATCTCATTTGATATTATCACTTAGAAATCCTTCTTCAGGCTAAATAACAGCATTAACATAAAAAAATGTTGCTCCTGCACATCCTGAAATTATGATGTACTTTATGTGCATATAGAAATCATGCTTTAAGAATTCTGCATATCTTGAAATCATTCCGCATTTTATATGTGCATACTAGATACCATGCCTTAGTATTTCATTTGTATTTGCTAAGCCACGCCTAATTAAACTACTTATGCATGAAAAAATGACACAAGACAGTCTCATATTTGATTATCCTATTTTAAATAAACTGGTAACAATCCCTGTATTTTTTAACACTTAGAACATCATGTTTTAAGTATAACAACTTCTAAACAGTTTTTTAACAATTCTGGTAACTATTGTGCATTACCCTCGACGCTCAGGCAAGCCTTAGGTAATCAACCTTTATAAAACTGGAAAATTGTTTCTTTTATGTTTACGACTTAATGGTTAACAGGCTTAAAATCAGTAGGCAAACTGATTAGGGCCCCTGCTTCTGGTTTATAAAATGATACTGCATATCTTCTGTGTTTTGATATTCACTTAGACGTAATGTTTTAGGATCCTGTCTAATCAAAATGCCTCTTGTTTGTGTTTGAGTCGTGTTGTTTACGTGCATTATCTGTGGAGGTAAATTTGAGCCTCTTAATTGTTCTTTCCTGCCTTTATTTGCTAATGTCCTATTTGTTCTTTCCTGTCACCTAGTATTTTCTCCTTTTAAACCTTAGGGGTCTGTCTAGAACTGCCTATAGGTAGAGGTCCTAATTTCTCCCAAGAACATTAAGAAGGGACGGGTAACAACACGCATAAAGGTCGTTAAACAACACTCACTTAAATAACCGCTAAGGGGTGGGAAACGGTAGATATGGATATGATGACCGATGCACTAATGCCACGTGTAGCCCCTTTTTGAGGAGTGATTACCGGGCATTGCATTGATATGATCCTATAGGATAAACAACCTAGGACTCCCCTACCCCTTACACATATGTGCTTAGACTGTAAATCTTTCAAAACCTTATATATGTGCTTAAACTTTAAATCTTCTAAAACGTTATTTCTCACGTGTGCTTAGACTTCGTATCTTTTCAAAACCTTTATTTGTTTAAGCTTATTTGCTACTTGTTTAAATTCACAAAGCTTATTTGGCCGGGAACCATAGTTGTGGACTTTGATGGGTGCCTAACACCTTCCCCTTGAAGTAATTTCAAGACCTTACCCAATCTCTGGTTATTCAAATATGTGTTATAATGACCCTTAGTAGGTGCCTAACACACCTTAATTCGTTAGGTGGCGACTCTTCGATTCCTTACATACCCCTTTTCCCAAAAAGAAACGAATTGTCCCAATAATGTCAAAAACCCTGACCGATCCGAAAGGAGAGGGAAAAAGGGGGTGCACCAGCATGGCGACTCCGCTGGGGACTTCTAGGCTTTTACCATTTCAAACTGCTTTGTGAATTTGTCTTATTTTGCTAAAACCTGCACCCCTTTTCCTTTCCCTTTATGTGCAATTAATTGTTTACTTTTCCAAGCATTTATTATTTTAAATGAAAATGACTTGTTTCTTTTTGTTTTCCTTTTTAACTTCTTTTTAATCATAATTGTTGTATTTACCGCTTTCATAACGTGCAAATACATGACAACATGCTTTTATTGCTTATTTTATTGTTGCATAATCATGCTCAACATCATATTCCACTCGTTCCTATACAAATCCTATAGAAATGCTTGATGAGTGGTTGCGCTCTTCCGATTTTATATCACCCTTATATTCGAAAAGGCTTATTTGCGATAAAACCAGTCGATCAGCGGTGCAGTCGACGATTCTGTGCCTTTCCCCTTGAGTTGTCCGCTCAAGGGTACCGGTCTAAGACCCCATAGAAACCTTACTCTGTTATACTGTGCATGAATCATGGTCAAACCTAGCTGGGTTAATGTGTTGTCCACACAGTAACCCTTTAAGACAACCTTGTTCAAGTCCACCGGGGTTTTCATAATCCCAACGGACACAATCACGTTCTGTGCATTTATTTGGAGAACTAAATGCTTGTATGGTAATCATAACTGTATAAATAGTCGACTCTGGCGGGGGTAAGGGCCTAACTATATTTGTCTTGCAGAAATATGAGGCACGAAGTCCCCAGATTCGGCATGGTGAGCAATATCCATCCAGAGCTCCTGAACTGGTGGGAAGACTTTTCCTCCAGTGATAAGAAACACGTCAAGAAATACCTGGGCAATTTACCGTCTCTCCTAGACATTCAACCCAACATCATGTTGATCGAGGTTTCCACCTTAGTTTGGGATAGCGAAATAGCCGTCTTCCGCGTTGGGAGTATTGAGATGACACCACGGCTAGAAGAGATAGGAGGACTAGCTGGGTTAGTCTGGGAAACCCCTGGGTTGTTGGTGCCTGAAAACAGCATAGGCTAGGGCTTTCTGAAAATGATGGGTCTGAAGAAGAATTCTGAGTTAGAATGTCTAAAACAGTCATACATACCCTTTGAGTACTTATATGAAAGGTACGATCACAACAAATCGTACCGTACCTACCACGATGAATTTGCCATTACATCTTTGGGGCACATCCACCGTAGGGTGTTTGTATTCATTGAGTGGTTTCTAGGACTAGTAGTGTTTCCAATAAAGAAGGAAAGGATCCACACTAGGTTGGCCATGGTAACCAAGGCTTTGATGGAGGGGATTGACGGGCAAGCCTTCAGCATTGTCCCGATGATCATAGCAGACATTTACCGAGCTATGAAACGTTGTCAAAGAGGAGCTAAGCACTTCGAGGGTTGCAATATGTTACTACAACTATGGCTCTTAGAACATCTCCAAAAGGGTCAATACCACCAAGAACTTCCGCGCAGGGCTTGGAATGACCACATCGCTTTCCAACACCCCAAGCGAATTACGTATATTCCCGACATATTTGCTCAGCCAGAGACTGCCAAGGAGTGGGTAGAGTTCTTTGATAATCTAACTGAGGAGCAGGTACAGTGGATGTTCGAGTGGTTTCCAACGGACGAATTCATCGTTAGGTCCAGGGATGCACCACATTTGGTGCTAATCGAGTTGAGAGGTATATATCCTTACGTTCCTCTCCGAGTCATGAGAAAAGCAGGCAGAAAGCAAGTTGTGCCAATGGTCGACAAGATGAGCCATTTCCGAGATGACTTCCAGGATGATGATGTTCCCCACAAGTGTCGAGCCCAACACATGTGGCACTGCAAAATCATAATGGAGAAGAACACAATTGAACCAGACAGGTACCACGCAGGATGTGCACCTTTCTACCCGGGGTGGTTAGAAGATGACCTGGATGGGTTAGTCAGGCTAGGGATTAGTCGAGGCCACAGAATCATAGACGAGAGTGCCGAGGCTCAGGTCAAGTACAATCGGCTGCGCAAGAGGATCCACGAGTCTGAGAATGAGCACTGTGAGATACATGAAACCAACAAAAGGTTGATTGAAGAATGGAAAGACATGGCCATTCTTTCCAACAAGAAATTGGAATACTTGGAGCGAGGCATAATAGAGATGGAAGGTAAAATCATCAAGAGGGTCGAAGACTTTCAGAAAGCTAAGAGGAGTGAAGGATGACATCTGTCCAGAGCATACCTACTGCTAGGACTGCGTGGGCTAGGGAACATGTTCGATGGGATCAAGGATGCCGAATCTGGGGAAGGTCCTTCTGGGACCAAGTAGGATATGATTTCCTTTTTTTTCGCTTTTATCAATGTGATAAGGCCAATGGACATTAGTGACTTTATTTCCTGCTTATTATTTTAGTGTCGTTTTGGATTCATTTGTTTTTACATTAATGAAATGAGGCAATTATTGGCATCTAAGTTCTCCAACAACTTGTCGCTAGGCCTACATCGGGAAAAATGAGGCTCCCAAATTAGGACACGCTTTTATATTCCCCCAATGTGTGTTTAAATACTGCAATACTTTCTAATGATCTTCACTGACTTGGCTACCTTTTGTTTTTGCTTTCTTTATTTTTGATTATTCCCCTCCCCAAAGGTTGGTTCACGCATACTGGCATCATCAGATTATCATACCAGATCCAAAGGCCCTACCATCAGAGCTGTGGAGAAACGATCATTCCTCAAGAACTGGACTGTCAGACCATCCATGGCCCGCCGAGTCCCGGGGTAGCAAGGCTAAACAACATTGTTTGTTTTGTTGTTTTCTAAGAAAATGATTTCCCTTTTTGCATTTGTTTTAAATAAAATCTCCAGTGTTCCAAAAACGTTGTTTAAATTATTTAAAATCGCTTTTATGATTTAATGGATCGATATTTATTATTACCATTTTCTCTCATATCTTTATCTTTATTGCATTACTATTTCCTGTCTTGATGAACCAACAATTGTGACATGTAATGAGGTAACGCAACAAAAAGATAGTGATTCAGAAGAAAAGGATGTCATATTCGATGAAATTGTCAGCGAAGTTGAGGATTTCGAGAACAGACCTAAGTCCAACCTGGACGAAACTGAGGTAGTCAACCTGTGAGATTTAGAGACTGTCAAAGAAACTTGCATCATCATCCATTTGTCGCCATTATAGAAACAGGAATACACCCAATTATTGAAAGAGTATAAAGACATATTTTCATGGTCGTACGACGACATGACTGGTTTAAGTACATCCATTGTGTCTCACAAGTTTCCGACCAATCCAATGTGCCCGCCGGTAAAACAGAAGCTCAGAAAGTTCAAGTCTGATATGAGTCTAAAAATCAAAGAAGAAGTTACCAAGCAAATGAACGCCAAGGTCCTCAGGATAGTTGAATATCCAACGTGGTTAGCCAACATCGTGCCAGTGCCCAAGAAAGACGGAAAATTTAGAGTTTGTGTCGACTATAGGGATCTCAACCGGGCCAGTCCAAATGATGATTTCCCTCTTCCAAACATACACATCCTAATTGAAAATTGTGCAAAGCATGAACTTTAGTCGTTCGTGGATTGTTTTGCCAGATACCATCATATCTGGATGGACAATGCTGAGAAAATGACTTTCATCATGCCATGGGGAGTCTACTGTTATAAGATGATGCCATTCGACTTAAAGAATGCTGGGGCCACTTATATGAGGGCTATGACTACTATCTTCCATGACATGATACATAAAGAGATCGAGGTATATGTGGACGACGTCATTATCAAGTCCAAGAAAGCCACCGACCATATAGCAGGTCTGAGGAGGTTCTTCAACAGGTTGCGGAAATACAACCTGAAATTAAACCTCGCGAAGTGTGCATTCAAGGTTCCTGCCGGAAAATTGCTTGGGTTCATTGTCAGCCACTGAGGAATAGAACTGGATCCGTCAAAAGTCAAAGCCATCCAAGATTTACCATCGCCAAAGAACAAGAAAGATGTGATGAGTTTCCTGGGGCGCCTTAACTACATCAGCCGGTTCATAGCCCAGTCCACGGTCATATGTGAACCGGTCTTCAAGACGTTAGAAAAAGATGTTGCAACTAAATGAACTGACGATTTTCAAAAAGCTTTCGACAGAATCGAGGAATACTTGTCAATGACACCAGTTTTGGTCCCGCCCGAGACAGGTAGACCCTTGCTACTCTACCTTGCAATATTAAATGGAGCTTTCGGTTGCGTTCTGTGGCAGCACGACGAGACAGGAAGAAAGGAACATACTATCTATTATCTGAGTAAGAAGTTCACTCTATACGAGGAACGATATTCTCTACTGGAGCGTACCTGCTGTGCTCTAACCCGGGTAGCCCAGAAGCTGAGGCACTACTTCTGTGACTACACGACATATCTCATATCAAGGATGGATCCCTTGAAGTACATCTTTCAGAAGCCCATGCCCACTGGCAAGCTGGCCAGGTGGCAAATTCTACTAAGTGGATTCGACATCGTGTATGTGACTCAGAAAGAGGTCAAGGGACAAGCATTGGCAGATCATCTCACCGAGAACCCTGTGGGAGGAGAATACGAACCTTTGAAAACATATTTTCCCGATGAAGAAGTATTAATCATAGGAGAAGACATTGTTGAATCCTATGACGGCTGGAGAATGTTTTTCGATGGAGCAACCAATTTTAAAGGGGTCGGTATTTGAGCAGTATTGGTGTCGAAAACTGGCCAACATTATCCGGTATCTGCTAAACTCAGATTTCCCTGCACCAACAAGATGGCAGAGTATGAAGCCTGCATCTTAGGGCTCAACATGGCCATTGACATGAATATTCAAGAGTTGCTAGTAATTGGTGATTCAGACCTACTAATACACCAAGTACAAGGAGAATGGGCTACCAAGAATTCCAAGACACTGTCGTATCTGCACCACGTGCAGGAATTGAGAAAGAGGTTCACAAAGACAGAATTTCGGCACGTCCCCAGAATTCAGAACGAGTTTGCTGATGCACTGGCCACTCTATCATCCATGATACAACATCCAGATAAGAACTTCATTGATCCTATTCCAGTAAATATCCATAGCCATCCGACATATTGTGCCCACATTGAAGAAGAAGCAGGCGTAAAACCATGGTTCCATGATATCAAGGAATATCTGTCAAATGGAGAGTACCCAGAGCTTGCAAATCACACTCAGAAACTCACGCTTCAGAAATTGTCCAACAGTTTCTTTCATAGTAGAGGGACCCTGTACAAGAGAACTCTCGATCTGGGATTATTGAGATGTGTCGATGCAAAGGAAGCCTCCAGACTACTCGAAGAGATACATGCCCGGACTTGCAGCCCACATATGAATGGTTTTGTCTTGGCCAAGAAGATACTCAGAGTTGGTTACTTTTGGATGACCATGGAAACGGACTGCATCCAGTATGTCCGAAAATGCTACCAATGTCAAGTACACGCAGATATGATAAAGGTACACCCCAAATGAGCTCAATGCAACAAGCTCACCTTGGCCGTTCGCCGCCTGGGGAATGGAGGTCAATGGACCGATCGAGCCTACCGACTCAAATGGGCACAGGTTAATCTTGGTAGCAATTGATTATTTCACTAAATGGGTCGAAGCAGCATCTTACAAAGAAGTTACTAAGAAAGTCGTGGCAGACTTTGTCCGCGATCATATTATTTGTCGGTTTGTAGTTCCAGAATCAATCATCGCCGACAACGGCTCCAATCTAAACAGTGATCTGATGAAAGCCATGTGCGAGACTTTCAAAATCAAGCACAAGAATTCCACAGCCTATAGACCTCAGATGAATGGAGTTGTAGAAGCCGCCAACAAGAACATCAAGAAGATATTGAGAAATATGATAGAAAAACACAGACAGTGGCATGAAAAGCTATCATTTGCCTTATTGGGATACCGCACCACAGTCCGCACATCAACTGGGGCAACTCCTTATTTGCTGGTTTTTGGTACGGAAGTTGTTATTCCTGCTGAAGTGGAAATTCCTTACTTAAGAATCATACAAGAAGTTGAGCTCAGCGACGCAAGATATATAAGAAGTCGTTATGAGCAGCTAGCCCTCATAGACGGGAAAAGAATGAATGCAATATGTCACGAACAGCCTTATCAGAGCAGAATGACCAGAGCTTTCAACAAAAGAGTCAAGCCGAGACAGTTCACACCGGGGCAGCTGGTGTTAAAGAAGATCTTTCCAGATCAAGATGAGGCCAAAGGGAAATTCTCTCCCAACTGGCAAGGTCCGTATATAGTTCATCGAGTACTGACGGGAGGAGCTCTCATACTTGCAGAAATGGACGGAGAAGTCTGGCCAAAACCAATCAATTCTGATGCAGTCAAGCGCTACTATGTGTAATTCTTTATGATGTAAACTGGACTACGCTTGACCTGATTCCCATTTAAGAGGGGATAAGTAGGCAGCCCTATGGGTTCGGTCAAAATTCAATAAAAATTTCATTCTCCCCCGCAATTGGAAAATGGGGCAGAATTTTGAGGAGGACCCTCAAAATTCTGAAGCAAGTTCAGCCAATCTCAGTATGGGCAACAGTCTGAGTAGTCAACCTATCTAACTGGGGAAGAATTTTGAGGAGGACCATCAAAATTCCGTAGCATGAGAGGTTGCAATGTCTTGAACCGTGTCACGGTCGTCGGTTCATCTAAATTTCTGAAAATATATTTTTCATTTTCTTTTCTATGTCTTTACAAAATCATGCATGCTTGATTTCAAAAATAGCCCTGTTTAGCAAACGCTACCCCGATGATATAAACAGGATCATCAGACCAAGCCGAGAAAGTCAAGCAAAGCCAGTGGAGATACGAACCAACCTTCCCCATCTACAGAACTCATGATTTTTCTTTGGATGTAGGAACAAAGAAACAAACATGCTTCAGAGTCACAAATCTCAACCCAGTCACAAAATTTTCTATCAGCACAAAGAACGGACATGATTCAAAGTCACAATCCTCGAAACCCTCGCACTTGCCAACATTTTCTATCAGCACAAAGGATAACATGCTCCGTAGTCATAATTCTCGCAACAATCATGATACCGCAATCTACTACCAGCTAAGAAATCCTACTATCATCTGCTATTTATTATTTTGCATAAGGCTAATCTTTGCCTTCATATTGCATAAGTCTAACCGCTGCCTCCCTATATGCATGAGGTTAAATGCCACCCCTATCTGCATAAGGTTAAACGCTACCTCTATCTGCATAAGGGTAATTTCTGCCTTTCCTTGCATAAGGCTAATTTCAGCCTTCATCCTGCATGAGGCTAAGCTCTGCCTCCATCTTGCATAAGGCTAATCTCTGTCTTCCCTTGCATGAGGCTAAGCTCTGCCTTCATCTTGCATGGGACTAAGCTTTGTCCCACATTTTGCGTAAGGCTAACCGTTGCCTTCCTATCTACATGAGTTTAAGCTCTAGCTCCCCTCTGCATCAGACTAAGCTCTTTCTCCATTTTGCATGAGGCTAATCTCTGACTCCATTTGCATAAGGCTAATCTCTGCCTTCCACATCTTGCATGAGGCTAAAATCTGCCTCCAATTTGCTTTTTTCACCGAAAATAAGGCGCTGTCTCTCAAACATTATTTACTTCGCTTCTCTTTCGAGCTAAGCTCTGCCCCCCAATTCGCAAGACTAAACCTTGCCTTGTTGACATCATGTTATTGCATTTCACGGGCTGAAATATCGCCAATTTGTCCGAAGGTGTCATAGTCTAACAGCATCATCCTCATAGCCGGAAGACACCATGTCATGGCCTGAGGATCTCCCTCAATCTTGCACTATCATTATTCAAAGGCATCATAGTTCCGAGGCACCATCTTCATAACCCGAGTACCTCATATCATGTCCTGCGAGTCTTTCATCAAACAATTCATAGCACAGGACATCATGGTCTAAGGACGTCATCCCTAACCATCCGAAGACAGCTTTCATAGTCCCAACGAGAACCTGCATCATGTTTAAATTTATGCACAATATACATTTGCAATATTCTTATTTGCAGGTAACTCGACGAGCAACGGCTATCCCAGCAGGAGCGATCCCGCTCCAGTTCTCCCACCCATATCAAACCTAACCCCTTCCGTAAATCGTTCATTCATCCAGCCCTGGATGTTGCATCCGCTCTTGTGATAACTTCATCGGTATACTTCACCGATGAATCCAGAACTACATACGGCCTAATTCCTGTAAAACCAGGGATATGTAGGCAGCTAAGAAACCAGGGCGCGACCCTAAATCTCTCAAACTGTTTCGCTAGGTAAAAATTGGCCATCATATCTTTACCCGACAACTCTTCCATCCTTTCCGGGTAAAGATGGGCAGCTGTTGATACCCAATTTTTCCCAAAAAATATTTTAAAATTGCATATATACCTTCAAAAGCATGCATTAATAGCAATTGGTATTTTTGCATAATTTTTCTATATTTTTATTAGTTTACCCATCATTTTATTTCTAATAAATAATTACAAAACTACATCACAAATGATTCCAAAAGCATTTCTTGATTTAATTTATTATTCATGGTCCTATTAAGGCCAAATTATTCAATAAATAACCAATTTGGCATCTTTTGGATATAATTGCAATAACTTTACAATTATAGCCCAATCATATAATTTTGTACCATTTTTCTTACCAAAATTTAGTCATTTGTATTTTAAAATACTGAACAATCATTTTAAATCGTTTTCTATGCGTAAAATTCATTTTTATGATTATTAGCTATTTTTACAAATTATTTTAATTGGGTATTTAACAAATAGCCTAATTTCATTTCAATATTAGCCTAATTAAACCAGCGCCAAACCCAATTGAATCAGCCCAAATACCCCAGGCCCAATCCATTAATCTGGACCATTGATCAATTTTGATCAATGGACCAGATCCTCCCTTACCTTAATTAACCATAAAGACTACCCCCCAAACCCTCATTCCTATTCTCTCATTCTCTCTTCCCCCTCCGCCGTTACATCCTCTCATCTCTCTCAAGCTCTCTCCGCTAAACCCTGCTCTCATACCCGCCGGCCGTTGGCTCGCCGGTAACAATGGTGGTTCCACCACCACCCCTAGCCTCCATGGCTCCCCCCGTGCCGGATTATTTCTACCCTAAGGTCCTCAAGAAACCATCGGTTGTTCAACTCACACCTATAGTTTGATTCTGGCCGTTCTCAGGCCACCCTTGGCCTATCTGAGTAAGATCCTTCTATCTCCGGATAAAACCTATGGTTTCTAAGCCCAATTCTCTCTATCTCTGGGTTCTCTCTCTGAAACCCTAATTTTAGCTCTTGACTTCTTAGATCTGTAACAGATCTAAGAGTCTCCTGAGTTATTTTACTGTTTTCCTTAAAGATCTTTCCGATTTTTCAAAATACCTCTTCGTCGTCAAACTAGGGTTTCTTAACCCCTTTTTAAAAATGGTTTTTCCGTATGATGTTTAGTAATAGTCTATGATTCTTACTATTCTTAAACGTTTATTCATGCTTTTCCCCTTTTATCTGATTTATTATGTTAAAACCCTAAGTTCTTGATCTTAATCATGGGTTCTGAGTTTGTCTTTGATGATTTGTTCGTTTAATCTGTATATGTGTTTGTTTCTCATGAACATTCTAAGTTTCTGTGATTTTACCCTACTATGTTCATTAAGGTTCCTGATTTTTTCTTCTTCCGCTTATGTTATGTTTGTTCTGTTAATTCCCCTATTCATTACTATTTTTAGTTGAATCCCTGATTCTATGAGGTTTTTATTATTGCGCTCATTAGGGTTTTCTGATTTTTGCCTCTTCTTGCCTATTATGTGTTTATTATGCGTACTCATAGAGACTTATTGTAATTTCTCCTAAATCAGTACTATTTTCTATTTGAATCCTTCATTCTCTGTGATTGATATCCTTCACTATTCTCATGTGATATTCTCTACTGATTTTCGACCTATAAGTTATCTTCTTGCCTTATTTTTGGTCGACTATGCTCTCAACTGATTCTTAGGTATTTTCCTTAATTAGAATCTTCTGAACCTAGCCTCAATTACTTGTTCCATACTTGTACTGTGCTGAAATTATTTCCTTATGTGTTATATTCCAGTCATAAATGGTATCTTTCCTTATTTGCTACATGTATTCTACCGTTTGAAGTTAACTCTTTTAATTAAGGGAGTATCTATGCTTATTTTGGTACTAATTGATACCTAGTTCCATAATTACTGCATGACTTTGATTTTTACCTTATTATTCTACCTAGTTTCAAACTACTATATATATATATATATATATATATGTTCTCTCTCATTAACGCAAACACACGAATACATTGGTTCAGAAACTATATCTCATACTCAAAGCTTTCTGCTTTCCTTCTTTGTTACTTGCTACTGTTCTGAGTTAGCCGGCTGCAAGCCAAGGCTAATTATTGTACTCTCCTATTCTTCACTTTTGTCTTTGCTATCTTCTTTACTGGTATGTTCTGATTTCAATTCAAGTCCCAAAACCAATATGTTTCTTTTATTGCTTCAGTTTATCTTGTTTCTAGTTTGTTTCTATCTATGGTTTTGCTGTGCAACCTGTATTTGACATGTTTATATTTTTGTCCATCTAGAATTATTACTCCCCTTAGGACCAGCATGAATATGTTACACCCCTTTTTTAGTATGTCTGAATGTGACTCTGTTCAATTCTGTGTTTATCTGGTTTTAGTATGAACCTTTGTTTGGAAAAACAATTTGTACCCTAAGTTGCTTCATTCTGTGTTGATTCTGGAGTTCATGCTATTCCCTGCAAGAACTGCTATGCTTGTACATTATGTGCTCTATGTGTCCCAGTTCCCATCACCCCTGTGTGAAGGTTTGTTCTATGTGTGATGTTGAACCTGCTTTGGTTCTGTGTTTAATCTGTGTATGTTAATTGCCCTACTCTCCTCTAAAGCTGTTTTACTAAACAAATCTTTCTTATTTTATAAAACTATTTCTACTGAGTCTCTTTCAATAACTGTTTTCCTATCAAACCCTTTCAAAACTATGTCAAGCACTCTCACTCTACTCTTAGGTCTTTAAGTTCTGCCCCTCCAGTGTGTGACTGCTTTGGGATCCCTGTGAGATCCCTCTGAACTCTGATGCACTAAAGTTGGCACTTCCACACTGTACTTACTCAGTTATGGTTTTGAAATCTGGGTGTGAGCATTGCCCGGGATCCATGAGGTCCTTAGGGAACTCTAACACACCCGGACATGAAAAGGTTATGAAAAACTTTGGCACTTGAGGTTGTGGGAAGTTTGGTATGTCTGGGTCTTTTTTCAGGCTCCCTAGAGTGTAACTTCCTATTTTTATTTATCTATGTAATTCATTTCAATATTGGTTTGTAATAATTATTGTAAACGAATATTAGGGTTGGCTAGTGAAAAGGGGAGGGTAGTTGTAGCGACCCGTCCGATCGTTTTAAAAATTTAAGCTCCGTTCGGTGGCATAAGGTCTTGAATAGCTTCACTTTGTGTATATCGACCTGCGTGCGTTATTGGATTCAGTCACCGGATAATCCGGCGTCGAATTGGAAGGAAAATTTCTATTTTGAAGCTTAAGTGATGAAAATTGACCGAAGGGTTGACTTTTGAGTAAACAGCCTCGGAATGAGTTTTAGGTGATGCCAACAGCTTTGTATGATGATTTTGGGCTTAGGCACGCGTCCGGAATTGGTTTTGGAGGTCCGTAGAGTAATTTGAGGCAATTCAGCGAAAGTTAGAATTTTGGCAATTTCGGCCGATAGGTGAAAATTTGATATCGGGCTCGGAATGGAATTCCTAAAGTGGATGTAGGTTCGTAGTGTCATTTTTGACCTGTGTGTCAAATTTCAGGTCATTCCGACTAGTTTTGATGTGTTTCGGCATCGGTGTTGGATTTTGGATATTTCATAAGTTCTTAGGCTTGAATCCATGCATAACTGGTAATTTTGATGTTATGTGATGTGGTTTGAAGGCTCAACTAAGTTCCTATCGAGTTATAGGTTTGGTTGGTATATTTGGTCGAGGTTCTGGGGCCTCGGGTGTGTTTCGGATGTTTAACGGATTATTTTTGGGAATTAGAGTTGCTGACTTGCTGGTTTTTGGAGTTCTGGTGTTTTTCCGCACCTGCGAATGGGTAGCCGCAGGTGCGAGGTCGCACGCGCGGAAGGGAAGCCGCACCTTAAGCGCAGGTGCGAAGATGTGGGAGTTAGTGATTTCTGTAGGTGCGACTGGTTGGACCGCAGGTGCGAGGATTGTTGGGCAGAAAATGGGACAGAATCGAGGTTGTTCATTTTCACTCCATTTTTGGATTTTGATCTCGGGAGAAAGCGACTCTTTGGCGGATTTTCAGAGTAATCTTGTGGGTAACGTTTTCTTACTCGAATTTGGTTTATTTCATTAATCAATTGTGGTTTTCCTCATTTTATCAAGGAAATTGAGAGTAAAAGTTTGGAAATGGGAGAAAAAATTTCCCAATTGGAAATCCGAGATTTGAGTGAGATTTTGGAGTCGGTTTTTGATGATTTTTTTCGAGTGTTCTCATAATTGAGCGAGTGTTCATAATTTGTAAATTTTTACCTGATTCCGAGACGTAGACCCGGGGTACTTTTTGGGCAATTTTTCTAATTTCGCGTCTTAGCTTTGAATTTATTAGTTAAACTAGTTGCTTGTAGTATTATTTACACGATGCTATTGATTTGATTAGATTTGGGTCATCGGGAGTTGGATACTCGTGGCAAGAACGCGATTTCAAGTTTGATTTGAGCGGTTGAGGTAAGTATCTTGCCTAACCTTGTGTGGGGAGAAATTACCGCCTTACCTTGTGTGGGGGGAAATTACCCCTTAGGATTTAAGTCTTCTATGTTGTTTGTAGTCCGTGTACGCGAGGTGAAGAGTGCGTGCTCTGACTTATTTGTGGAAAGTTGACCCTTTAGGAATCTTAGGTCCTTATATTCGCCGAGTATGACTTGTCCTTAGCATGATTGAATTTCCTAATTTCTAGTGTCATCTTTATTTTCTTAAATGTGGAAGTTCTTACTTTCAGATTTACTCCTATTTCCTATTTGACTCCTAATTGACTTATCTGAAGATTTTATTTGCTTTACTTCCATGCTATGTCTTTTTAATTGCTTATCTCAAATTTTCAATTATCTTCATCTCAACCTATAATTGTTTTGGTCTTAAATGAAGTTATGATTATTCTCGGTTGCTTGTCTTTAAGTGGAAATTGTTAAATATTCTCGTAACCGCTCAACCTTAAAATAAGTTTAGATATTCTATACCTTCGTGACTTGACCTTATATGGAGTTATCGGATGTGTATTGATTTCTTGTTGTTCACCCGTGTAATTAGGTGCGGCTGTTACATGTTATTTTTCTTCCATGTTGAGTGATTAGTAATATTCCTATCTCTCCTTATTATGCTTATTTCTCGTGACTTAGTTTTGATTTTCTTGTGATCAAAGGTTCTTGAATTGATGTATCTACCGTATCTTGTATTATTGTCAATTGTTGTGGTTTTGGTTATTGTGATGCACGAGGTTTCTGCCGTGCGGTTGTTGATATGGGGTTTGCACAAGGTTTCTGTCGTGCCGTATTTTCTATTGATATTGCACATGCGGCGTGACAAGGCGGGATATGTATATATGGGCTGCGCATGTGGCGTGACAAGGTGGGAACATGTTTATGCACGTGTGGTGAAACAAGGTGGGCATATACTTTACTATTGCACACGTGGCGAGATAAGGTGGGCTATGTCAGGGATTGTTTGTGATACTTGTGTTGTCCTGGGGGCATTCCTTGTTGTTGATATTGTGTACTGGAACACTTACTATGTGAGTTTATTCGCGTGGAAATTTGTGAGATGAAAATGTACGTGTTGCCCCTTTTCCCTTCCCTTATGTTTATTGGTTGTTGAAATCATGTTAGGTCACCTGCACAAACATGCACGTAGTTAAGTACTACTAATGGATTTAGGACTCATTGTTGTTGTCAAGTATTGATACTCTTGTTGTGCTTACCGTATGGGTGAAAATGACCCAATTGCACGTGAGTCGTCTGTGCAGTTAGTACTCGAATGAGAGCGCAAGATTTCAAGTGTTAGGGTTCGAATATTGGGACCCGTAAATGGTGATTTGTCCGAGGTTCGAAACCTTGTGGAGATGACTATGAGTTTGATATAGAAGGGGTTATCGGTGTTGAGTCATTACATGTGTTGTATATTTACATGCCGGATTTGTTCGTATTCTATTCAGTCTTTGTGTTACTTCATGATTTTCGCTGATACTTATTGTTTTTCCTTCTTTATCGAATTCACTGTCTTGTTTGCTATATTGCGTAGCCTTTATGTGTATATAATTATTTCCCTGATTCCTATATTGATACTTATTCAGTTTTATTAGACCGGTGAGTGTCTTGACTAGTCCTCGTCACTACTTCACCGAAGTTAGTCTTGATACTTACTGGGCACCGCTATGGTGTGCTCATACTACTCTTCTGCACATTTTTATGCAGATTCCAGGTTTTTCGCATAGCCAGCCGATTGATTGTTAGTAGCACGGTTGCTGTTGTGTAGACTCAAGGTAAAATCGTTTCAGCGTTCGCGGTTTCGGAGTCACCATCTTGTACTTCTGTTTGCACTGTTGTACTTATTTTTGAACAATGGTATTTTTAGTAGTTTAGTGTAATTTCTTTAAAGTTTATGACTTGTACTTTCAGGTTTTTGGAATATACAATGTGTAAGAATTATTTATTTCAGAAAAATATTAGATTCTATTTATTACTGTTGTTATTCCATAAATATTAGGCTTACCTAGACCTTAAGACAACGATACCCAACGGAGGAAAATTTGGGTCGTGACAATAGTTATATATGTTATCAATATCAATGGGTAGAAATCATGCCTTAGGTTTACATTTCCTATATATGCATTAGAATCCATGTTTAGGACCAATACATTCAAAGCATGTCATTAGATATCATGTTCTTAGGTTTTACGTATACTGTTCCAGCATCTCATTTGATATTATCACTTAGAAATCCTGCTTCTAAGCTAAATAACAACATTAACATAAAAAATGTTGCTCCTGCACATCCTAAAATTATGTTGTACTTTCTGTGCATTTAGAAATCATGCTTTAGGAATTCTGCATATCTTGAAATCATTCTGCATGTTATATGTGCATACTAGATATCATGCCTTAGGAATTCATTTGTATTTGCTAAGCCACGCCTAGTTAAACTACTGATGCATGAAAAAGGACATAAGACAGTCTCACATTTTATTATCCTATTTTAAATAAACTGGTAACAATCCCTGTATTTTGTAACACTTAGAACAACATCCTTTAAGTATAACAACTTCTAAACAGTTTTTTAACAATTCTGGTAACTATTGTGCATTACCCCCCACGCCCAGGCAAGCCTTAGGTAATCAACCTTTATAAAACTGGAAAACTGTTTCTTTTATGTTTACGACTTAATGGTTAACAGGCTTAAAATCAGTAGGCAAACTGATTAGGGCCCCTGCTTCTGGTTTATAAAATGATACTGCATATCTTCTGTGTTTTGATATTCACTTAGACGTAATGTTTTAGGATCCTGTCTAATCAAAATGCCTCTTGTTTGTGTTTGAGTCGTGTTGTTTACGTGCATTATCTGGTGGAGGTAAATCTGAGCCTCTTAATTGTTCTTTCCTGCCTTTATTTGCTAAAATCCTATTTGTTCTCTCCTGTCGCCTAGTATTTTCTCCTTTTAAACCTTAGGGGTCTGTCTAGAACTGCCTATAGGTAGAGGTCCTAATTTTCCCCAAGACCATTAAGAAGGGACGGGTAACAACACGCATAGAGGTCGTTAAACAACACTCACTTAAATAATCGCTAAGGGGTGGGAAATGGTAGATATGGATATGATGACCGGTGCACTAATGCCACGTGTAGCCCCTTTTTGAGGAGTGATTACCGGGCATTGCATTGATGTGATCCTATAGGATAAACAACCTAGGATTCCCCTACCCCTTACACATGTGTGCTTAGACTGTAAATCTTTCAAAACCTTATATATGTGCTTAAACTTTAAATCTTCTAAAACTTTACTTCGCATGTGTGTTTAGACTGCGAATCTTTTCAAAACCTTTATTTGTTTATGCTTATTTGCTACTTGTTTAAATTCACAAAGCTTGTTTGGCAGGGAACTACAGTTGTGGGCTTTGAAGGGTGCCTAACACCTTCCCCTTAAAGTAATTTCAAGCCCTTACCCAATCTCTGATTATTCAAATATGTGTTATAATGACCCTTAGTAGGTGCCCTAACGCAGCTTAATTTGTTAGGTGGCGACTCTTTGATTTTTTATATACCTTTTTTTTCAAAAGGAAACAAGTTATCCCAATAATACCAAAAATTTTGAAAGAAGAGGAAAAAAGGGGACGCGACGGGAGGAACACGATAATGAGATGAGTAAAAGAAGAAAGACGTTGGTTGTTGATTGTTTTGAGAGGAAGAAAAGAACAAAAGAGAAAAATGTAGTAATTGTGAAAGATGCTCCACAAAAAACGGGT
Organism: Nicotiana paniculata; assembly: GCA_005239505.1. NCBI lineage: Eukaryota > Viridiplantae > Streptophyta > Magnoliopsida > Solanales > Solanaceae > Nicotiana > Nicotiana paniculata. Next base: position 19,353 of record ML366661.1, read on the forward strand.
GAAGACAAAGAAAAAGTGACTGCTAAAAAAGCAAAGAAGGTTAGAGCTGCAGCTGCTTCTGAAGATAAGGCTTTTACTGACAGAAACCCCTCGACTTTTTCGCGGGGGAAGGGCTTTTACTTATTTCAGTCCACTCTCTCTTCTTCTTCTGAGGTTTGGCTTCTGTGTATTAATTTGTCTCTCACTGATCTGTTTTACCTGCGCGCTGACCCAATAATATCAAATACTACTCTCAGCCTTTAGTCATATCATTCAAGTTTTTACACGTTCTTTCATGTAGTACTACTCTTTATATATATATATTACCACCACAGCTCTAATCCACACAAGCTTAACATGTCATCTGCCTTGTCTCCTTTCTCACCCTTCACGTGTTTCTCCCATCTTTTTCTTCCTTTCCTTTCTACATACACAAAATTTCTTTTTCTCTTTTAACCGTCCCATATTAGAATTTATTTTTAGGATCCTTATGGTCATAGATTTTATTAAATTTTGCCTTTTTTTATGACAAATATATAATTGTTCATAAGTTTTATCTATTTTTTTTTAAAATTCTCATAACTCAAAACTCAAATTCAAAAATTTATAACAATGCTGCTTCATCTTCTCGGTCATTTAATAGTTTATTATGTAGTTCATTATAAAAATGATAATTTTGTACTAAATTTATTTATGTCCAGGATTATGGTTTGTGATAATAATAATGAATGAAATTGATGAAGATGTTATTGGGTATTTGTGATAGTTTTTAGAACTTGTGGATATAAGCCATGTTTCATGTATTTTCAAAAAAAAATTGAAATATATTTTGAAAACTGATGTCCAAACAAATTTTCATTTTCAAACCAAACTTCACTCAAATGAAAACTTTCAAGACAAAATTTGGGATTCTATGACCAAACGCTAGCTTAATCCTTGCTCCATATTATGATTTGATGATTCAATTAATTTATATTCTAGGCTAAGCTTGTTAAGGAAGTGAAGTGCGCGTTCAACAACAACAATAATATACCGAGTATTATCACACACCGGAGGGGCTGGGGAAAATAGTGTGCATGCAAACCTTACCCCTACCTTGTGAGGATAAAGAAATTGTTTCAGAAATACCATCGGCTCCGGAAAATATAAGCACCAAATTAATGAAAATATAGATAAGAAGGCAATATACCAAAAAGCTATATAAAAGCAGAATAAAAATAATGAGACGGTAAGGTGGTCAACAATGAAAGAAAACAACGGTTAGACATAAAAACCTACTACCAACAGAAAGCGAGATTGCGTGCCAATACTACTGTTATGAACACTCTATACTTCCTACTCTACTATGCTAATCTTCGACCTCCATACCTTCCTATCCAAGGTCATATCCTCGGTCAGCTGAAATTGTGCCATGTCTTGCCTAATCACCTACCTCTACCTCTCCGTAAGCCCTCTAATGTCAACTTCTCACACCTCTTCATCAGGGCATTTGTTCTCCTCCTCCTCACATAACCAAACCACCTGAGCCGCGCTTCCCGCACCTTGTCCTCAATAGGGATCACACCTACCTTGTCGCGAATAACCTTATTTCTGATCCTATCTAACCTAGTATGTTCCCACATCCATCTCAACATCGTCATCTTTGCTACCTTCATCTTCTGGACATGAGCGATCTTGACTGGCCAACACCCAGCCCCATAAAATATCGTTTGTCTGACCACCACTATGTAGAACTTACCTTTATGTTTCGGTGGAACCTTCTTGTCACACAAAACACCTAAAGTGAGTCTCCATTTCATCCATGCCGCCCCAATATGATATGTGACATCCTCATCAATCTCTCCATCCCTCTGAATAATAGACCCAAGGTACTTAAAACTCCTTCTCCCAGGGATGACCTGCGAGTCCTACCTCACCTCCCCTTTTTCTCCATGAGTCTCACCACTGAATTTACATTCCAAGTGTTCTGTCTTGTTCCTGCTCAAGTTGAAACTTTTAGATTTCATGGTTTGCCTCCATATCTCTAATTGCGTGTTCACACCGTTTCACGTCTTGTCAATCAATACAATATCATCTGCAAATAGCATGCACCACGACACCTTCCATTGGATGTGGCGCGTTAGTACGTCCATCACCAGAGCAAATAAAAAAGGACTGAGCGCCGACCCCTGATGCAATCCCATCATAATCGAAAAATGGTCCAAGTCCCTACCCACCGTCCTCACTTGGGTCTTTATTCCATCATACATGTCCTTAATTAACCTAACATAGGCAACAAGTACACCTCTAACCTCCAAACATATCCACAAAACCTCCCTCGAAACTTTATTGTACGCCTTTTCTAAGTCAATGAACACCATATGCAAGTCCTTCTTTCTCTCTAAATACTGCTCCATCAATCTCCTAACAAGGTGGATGATTTATGTAGTCGAACGCCCCGACATAAACCCAAACTGGTTCTCAAAAATAGATACTCTCCTCCTCACCCCTAGCTCTACCACTCTCTCCTAGACTTTCATAGTATGGCTAAGCAGCTTGATACCCCGATAGTTATTGTAATTTTAGATATCACCCATGTTCTTGTATACAGGAACCATCGTGCTCCAGCACCACTCTTCAGGCATCTTCATCTTTCTAAAAATGGCATTAAATAGCCTAGTGAGCCACTCCAAGACTGTCTTGCTCGCACTCTTCCAAAACTCCATAGGGATTTCATCTGGTCCGATCACTTTGCCCCTGCTCATATTACACATATCCTCTCAACTTCATCAACTTTAAACTGCCTACAACACTCAAAGTGACAACGATTCTCGAAGAGTTCCAAATCACCCATAATAAATGTGAGCGCGCGTTATCTACAGAAATTCTTTATTCTTAAGCCTAAACCTGAAAATTTTAATTTAGGTGCTCAACCAAGATGAGATGCGTATCAAAACATTATATTAAATAATTTACAAATATTATTTCAAATATTTAAGCCAAAGTTCCCACTTTGGCGAAAACTTCAAATGATGTAATTCAAAAGGAACGGTCCAATGTGTCATGTCACGGTTTCATAGGTTCATACTTCATAACAAAACAAGGAAGATGACACTTCTGCATAAACTTGTACAACGAAATTCAGGTCTAATTTCCGGTAAACATCAGCGCGCATCACGACAAATATATTTGTTTTTTCTTCGATTATAAAACAAAAATATTAATTATGTTAAACTTAACTACAAGATAACTCCAACTTATTAATATTGAAAATTCTGCACTAATTAGTCTCTTTGGTCGAACTTCTCCAAGTTTAAAGTACTTCTTTTTATATAAAAAAAATTTTTTCCTAAATTTAAAGTGTTTGGTCAAGCTTTTAGGAGGAAAAAAAAATATTTCTAAAAAGAAACAGAAGCAGTTTTGGAAAAATAGAAAAATAGCTTCTTCCCATAAATACTTTTGAAAAAAATAAACTTAAAATTACTTTTTAAAAACTTGACCAAATATCAATTATTATTTAAAAATATTTTTTAAATTAATTAAATAAACACAAAATATTTTCCACCAAAAGTACTTTTGAGAAAGTACTTCTCACGAGCTATAAGTGTAATTGCAGTTATCAAACTGCATGTTTTGTCAGAAAAACAAAGGAGCTAATAGATACTAATATAGAGAAGGGATAATTCAATACTATTATTTTTTTGTGACAAACTAGTAGAATTTATCGACAAATAACATCGGCAGATTTGGTTTTACAAATCTTTAGATATATTATACTCTTAGTTATTTGATCTTTTCCAAAAATATTATAAACATTCATAAATAAATTAACGGAGATATTTTCTGCTCATATTTTCCTATGGGAAAATTTTACTCCATACTTTTAAATTTTATAGCCCACATTTTAATTTACAACCAATTAGCCTAAAATTAATAGACTAATATTCAACATCTAACTTCAATATGTTCTTAAAATTACTATTTAATTTTTTAAAAGATTGCTCAAGCTTTTAAATTAATTTTCGAATCAGTAACTATGACTCAAATATTAGTTCAACAAACCAAATCCATTTGGACGGTGAAAGTTGTATTTTTAACAAGCTTAAATATGTGAGTTTAAATTCTGAATTTGATTTTGTGAGAAATTTGGAGTGAGTGTTATTTAGACTTATTAGAAATAGTATAAGGAGATTGTATATAAAATTTGAAGTAATTTAATGGAGATTTTGACAAGAATTACAATTGAAAATCGTGAAAGAAGTTCATCTACATACGCTTGTATAAAGGTATATAAACGTGTATAATAGTGTATAAGATGTGTTTATACACTCATATACACTATTATACATAATTATACAAAAACAGATTTCGTCTTCTTCCTTGCGTCTTTTCCGAAATATAACTCAAATGTTGCTCAAATCTACTCAAAATTTAAATTTTATACTCCTTTTGATATTTTCAATCAATTGGCCAATCAAAACAACTAACAAACTCAAAAAATCCTATTTTCGAAAGCAAAGCTTTGAATTGGCTTTCAACGGTGGACTTCTACTATTCAATTTTCTTACATTGCAACCAGGTGACACCGAGAGGGGGGAGGGGAAGCAGAAAATACACATCCCTTGAAGCATATGTAGAAGATGTGAGAAGAAGGGAGTAAAAGCAATGGATGTGGGAACATAGATTTAACTCCATAACTTTTAGAAGCAATGGGTGTAAGAACATATTTTGAATTTGCTAGTGTTTTCAAAATATATACAATATAAGCTAGGTTGGATAAAACTTAAAAATATAGGCCATTTTTTATTATTATGTGAAGTCATGTGTATTTTTTTTGTAATTCTTTCTTTTCCTATTCATTCATAAATGGACACAAAAGATTCTTTTTCGACGAACAAAAATAGGTTCATACGAGAGAAATATATCTGGCTTAAGTGGTAAAAATATTCTCTTTCTTCGGACAAAAATAGGCCTGTATGAATGAGAAATAAAAAAGATTTATTTAGGACCTATTTTTATTAAGTCTGAATTCTCTTTCTCGCCAGTGAACTTCTCGTTCATTCCGCAAGTAAATATTACTCTCTCGTCCTACTTATGTGATATTGTTCGAATTTTAAAAGTTAAATAACTTTTTTTTGTATATTTTTATCTCCTTTAAATAGTTTAAATTGTTATTTATAATATTTCTTTTCATAATTCTTATATATATATATATATATATATTTAATTTAAGAAAATATATTTTATATTCAAATTTACGATCAAACTTAAGAAGTTAATAACACATACTCATAAAGTGAGTATTTGAGAAAAAAATACGAGAGAGGGAAAAAGAAATTTAATAGGAAATGAATTTATTATTTTGAGGGAAGGATAAAAAAGAAGAAGAGATGAGACATTGCAACTCTTATCCCTAGGCTTCAGGATAAGGTGGCAACAGATGATTGGCTAATAATGGGGCCGTAGTACGGTTTGCCAAAAGGAACTAGACCGGTCCTTGTCTGAACCAGTGAGTGTGAGCTACTGACTCGGTTACATCGCTGCTCTGCTGAGTACGGAATAGGGCAGTCCTCTTTGCCGGGGGGGGGGGGGGGGAAAANCCCAATATTTATATCAATACTTATGTGATAAAAATTTGAGACAAAACAAGCAAAAATAAAGAGTCCTAAATATGATAATTAAGCAGCTAGTGGACAGAATCAACAGCCAACGTATGTTGGATTCTCTGGTTAATAGATGTCTTGATTTTTGAAGGCTCACTCAAGCAAAAACAAAGAATTCAAAATATGATAAATTTATTATAATTAATGCTTAGTGATTTTAAATTGATATCGTACGTGTTTGACCAAAAATTTAGATCTTAGTTTAACCAATTTGATTTAATAAAATAGAGTCCATCTTAACTAATATTAATGTCCAAAAGATGTGTTAGCTAACTTTGTAGTTAAGTAATATGTATATTATCCTAACCATAATAAATGTTGACAACACTAACGATATTCAATGACCCTAAAAAGAGGGGGATATTATTAAATAACAATAAATAGAAATGAATGGCATTTAAGTAAATAAGATCGTGTGAGTCACCCCAAAAGGGGTGAGATCCATGAATATTCCTTCTGACAATGGTGAATGATCAATGAGGCTTCGAATATTCACGTTGCTCTTGAATCAAGTGGAAAAGTTAGGCAATTTTTTTAGGAAAAAGGTATTTGCTTGTATGTTTGCAATAAAGCCAGATTTTATATCGAAAGTCAATATGTTTTCGTACAAATGAATCTCCTCCCTCCCCTATCCTTGTGCCTCTTTCTATTTATTATGAGGAACATGTACCTGAAAACCCTAATAGTACATGTATAAAGAATATCTACTAGAAAATTCTCTATTGATGTCTTAACCTAAAACTAGCCGTTATTCAATATGTCCATGGTGAGTGCTCGACCTCGACCCTGATCTCCACTGACTATTCGAACTTGATCTTCAATAGCTTCATTGGCGTTGCTCTTCACTTTTTAAAATACCCCTTCGACTTTGGGCATGTCTTTATCGAAGTCTTACTAGTGACACATAATAACCCATAAGGGTCTTCTTAATGCTAATACGTCTTGATCATGTCAAAGATAAATTTTAACCAATACAGTACGATAATATAACAATAATAATTATGCTTCAGTTCAAATAATTAAGTTGGAGTCGGCGACATACATTTTCATTTCTTTCTTTAAGCTCAACTCATATAGTCATAATTACCAAAATAAATAAAAGTGAAAGTAAAAAATAAGATATATATAATATTAATTGTTCTCTTCCAAGTCTAAAGTTGTTCCCAACTAGTAGGCAGAGGCGTATCCAAGTTGAGCGATATGGGTTCACGTGAACCCATACGCTTCTCCCTAAATCATGTATAATAATATTATATTTTTTAAAAATTACTTAACTATATGTGCGTGAACCCATGCTCAAAGACTATTATGGTGAAATTATTATTGGGTGCACCTCTATAAGTAAAATCGGCAGTTCAAATCTACTTTGAACGGTCTCGTTTTCAGCATGGAGTATAGATAGATATGTGAAAATTACTAAACTTTCAAAAAGAGTATAATTTTGAACCAATAATTTTAAAAGTTGATGGGTTAGTATTTTGTTTTGATGATCTAACAAACTTTTATGTAAAGAACCAGATAAAGGACCTGATGCGTAACTAGCACAACCAGTCAGCATAGACTCACAAGAAATTTTGGCAGTGTACATCTCACAAGGAACAAGCTAGGGACCTGATCCCTTGACATTCTCCTAACAGAAGTACAAGTCAACTCTACAGCTGGAAAGCAGTGGCAGAAAGTGACTGCCTGCAACTGTACACGCTATAGTGCAGAAATAGTGTAGCAGTCACTTTCTATTGGTTGTAGAGTGTACCAACTAAGTATGAACATCATTCTTGAAATGTCTTTGAGATATAATATCTTGTTAGATGAAAAACAAGATATTCACTTGGACATTTACTACATTCTTCATAGTATTGAAGATCTGCTCCATTGTTGAAGGCTCAAGTGTGTAAAGAACAAGAAGACAACTCCACTACGGACCAGTTCCACCACGAGTATATGTGTGTCCTTAGTTGAGTTGTAATCTTGTGTTTTGTTCTTCATTGTAACTCTTATCTTGCTTTCTTAGAAGCTTTGGTTTAGGAAACTCAAAATCATAAACCATCCGTATTTGTGTTGTGACTAGTGTAGTCATAAGTTAAAGTCTTTGTAACTAGTGAGTAACAAAGTGGCTTGTAATAAGTGTATTGCAAGTTAGTGTGTTTAAGTCTTTGTAAGAGAGTCATTACAAAGTGACTTGTAATAGTTGAGATTACAAGTTAGTAAAGTTGAAATCCTACTAGTGTAGGTCGTGGTTTTTGTCCCCTTGAGTTGGGATTTTCCACGTAAAAATCCAGCTTCTTTTCTACTTGTTATCTCTGTGTATTTTTTAGGGGACTGGTAGAGGACCATGTCGCCTTACTGTTTGGTTTTACAGTCTGTTACTTACGATGAGAACTGATAGAGAACCGGGTTCTTCATACAGTTTGGTGGACGCTTATTTTCTATCAATTGGTATCAGAGCAGGTTCTTTCTAAAAGGTTAATACCTAGAAAGGATCTCTAATGGCTGCTCCACCCAACTTTGAAGAAGGACAATCAACCTATAGACCCCCAAGATTGAACGGCCAATACTATGGTTGGTGGAAAACGAAAATGCATGACTTCATTATGGCTGAAGACTCCGAGCTTTGGGACGTGTCCTTTTGTCCCTATGAAGGCTGTTGGAGAGGGAACAAACACTGTTCCAAAGACAAGAACAGAATACAATGGTGCTGACCGAAAAGCTGTTGAGAAGAACTTCAAGGCGAAGAAGTTCTTGTGTGTGGTGTTGGACCAGACGAGTATAATCGCATCTCGGCATGTGAATCTGCCAAGAAAATCTGGGAAGCTCTTCAAACGGCTCACGAAGGGACTACTCAAGTAAAGCAATCCAAAATAGATATGTTGACAACTGAGTATGAACTCTTTAAAATGAAAGATGATGAGTCCATTCAAGAGATGCATACCCGCTTCACCTCCATAATCAATGAGCTTCATTCACTTGGTGAAATCATTCCAACCAACAAACTAGTCCGAAAGATACTTAGTGTTCTACCAGGTTCCTGGGAGAGCAAGGTTAATGCTATCACTGAAGCCAAAGACTTGCAGAAGTTGGCTATTGACAAGCTTATTGGAAATCTCAAAACTTATGAGATGAAAAGAAAGAAGGATATCGAAAGAAGAGATCCCAGGAAGGAGGAGAACCTAGTTCTCAAGGCTTCCAACAAGGATTCAAGTGGTGATGAATCCGACATGGAGTATCTCACTCAAAGATTCCAAAAGATGATTCAAAGGAATGGTGGCATACCAAGAAGAGGCAGTTTGAGCAAGCCTATAAACTATAATCTATGTCACAAGTGTGGAAAGCCAGGACACTTTATCAAGGACTGTCCACTTCTGAAGCAGGAGCCTTACAAGCACAATTCTGACAAAACTGCAAATAAGAACCAAGTTCATGACAAACGATTCAGCCGAAAAAGTGTAGCTGACAATGTTGTGAAGCAAGTTCTTGCTGCATGGAGAGACTCCTCTAGTGAATCAGAAGAGGAACCAGAAGAAGGAAACAGTTCCATGATGGCAGTAGATAACGAGGCCAAGGAGTATGAGTCAATCTTTGCACTCATGGACAAATCTGATGATGATGAGGAGGACAAAGAGGAAGATGAGGTAAGTTTTCTTGATGTTCAAAGAAGTTTGAAAACCTACTCTAAGAAAAAATTGATGTCCTTAGCAAACATGTTGATTGATGCTATCATAGCCTCATTAATGAGAAAAATGATTTAATAGAAGAAATTGGTGACATAAATCAAGAGAGGGATGATATGGTAATTTCTATTGTAGACTTGAAGGAACAAGTGGAAGAAGTAACTAGAGAAAATAACTTGTTGAAAAACCAAACAAAAAAATGGATGGACAACACTCAAAAGGGAAAGGAAGTTGCAAGTGATGCATACCTTAAACTTGAAAATGAGTTAAGATCAGTGAAATCTAGTCTGGGTGCAGAGCTTGAGAAAAACAAACAACTTCAGGAAGAACTAGGAAGAGTGAAGAGTGATCTTGAAAAATCACTTAAGTGTACCTGGTCCTCTGATGATGTCACTGCCATGTACTTTAGTTGAGTTGTAATCTTGTATTTTGTTCTTCATTGTAACTCCTATCTTGCTTGCTTAGAAGCTTTGTTTTAGGAAACTCAAAATCATAAACCATCTGTGTTTGTGTTGTGACTAGTGTAGACATAAATTAAAGTCTTTGTAACTAGTGAGTAACAAAGTGGCTTGTAATAAGTGTATTGCAAGTTAGTGTGTTGAAGTCTTTGTAAGAGAGTCATTACAAAGTGGCTTGTAATAGTTAAGATTACAAGTTAGTAAAGTTGAAATCCTACCAGTGTAGGTCGTGGTTTTTGTCCCCTTGAGTTGGGATTTTTCCACGTAAAAATCCAGCGTCTTTTCTACTTGCTGTCTCTATGTATTTTTTAGGGGACTGGTAGAGGACCAGGTCGCCTTACTGTTTGGTTTTATAGTTTGTTACTTACGGTGAGAACTGATAGAGAACCGAGTTCTCTATACAGTTTGGTGGACGCTTATTTTCTATCAAAAGTTAAGTGGGTCATAGTAATAGACTAAAGTTAAAACCAGTCAAATATAAATTCTAGATCCACCTTTTCACTATTGCAACCATCTTCTTGAAATCCCGGATCCGCCTCTGCTAGTAGTATCACCTATATGGACGATTCTTTTCCGTTGTGCCATACTCTCAGCTAAGTTTGCATTGTGGTTTTGACACTCACACGACCCGCGCTCCATGCTTAAGATCCCTAGATAGAAAAACTACATAGAGGGTCTCCACCTCCGTTCAAGAGGTTAGTCGCATATCCTAAATTTTCCCATTTCAAAGAAGAATCCTTTCTAAGAAGTTGTAGGCATTTCAAGACAACTTCTTTCCATGTAATTTTAGGTATACACTATCCCCTTTTAACACGTTCCCTCATTATAGTTTCGCATCAACAAAATGATGCATTGGTAGGCCGACACAGGACATAATTAAACCCATCTCAAGCGATCGATCTTCTATCCTTTTTCTTTAATGTGTGCTACTTGCACTTTCTAGTGATTATGATCATTTTTAATCTTATCTGATCTTACGTTATCGTACATTCATCTTAGTTTTCATATATTTGCAATACTCATCCCGTAGATATATTGGACTGAAACTACGATTCATACAACATAGCTAGCCAGTCTTATAGATATTTTGTAGAACTTACCTTTTACTTTAGTAGGCATGCCTTCTATCACATACCACTACGGTAGCACCTCTACATTTCAACCTTCAGTTTTAATCTTGTTAGTAATATATTCACCAATCATTCTATTATCTTGAAACAACAAGCCTCTCAAATTGATACTGTATTTCATATTTATATGTCAAAATAAACTATTTCAAAAATTATTGGTTGCCGTATTAACATTATAAACATTCTCCAATACAATGATATTGTTTAATTTTATCGGTGGTGTAACTAAATATATATCGAAATGTCTTTCTCTATTAATACGTGTCTCCGAAATTTGAATACTAGGTGTTTATACAAATGTATAGTATGCGTTCTCACATATATTGTATTCCTTAACCATGATTATTTTTTATGCATTTCTGCCTCTTTTTTTTTTTCTTCACATCACCATGATAAGTACTACCTCCGGCCAAGTTTAATTGATTTTTTGGGATTTTTTCTTGTGGTCCACAATATTTGTTTTTTTTCGGATATCAAGAAGAAGTTAACTTTTTTTTCTTCAAATTTTTTCTTGGAATAAAGAGCGTATGAGTAATTGTTATATTTTTAATGAACAAATTAGGATTAATATGGCTAATCTCATTGTTAATTAATATTAAAAGTTTAATTTTTTAATATGTGTGAAAATAGCAAAAAGATCAAGTAAAGTGGATTGGATGGAATATCATTTTGTATAAGCATTAGATTCTGCGCAAATAATTTTCTACTAGGCACCTTTACTGTAAGTAGAGGTTAAACCAATAAAAGAGCCTACTTTCTAAGGGTTAGGTTTAAGCAATTAAATCAATATTTAAACTTTAGTCAACTATAAAGCAATTAAACAAGTTTGTTTGCATCCATGTAAGTATAATAAATACAATTTCCTACCAGTACTAAGATTTTATCGAAAAGTAGGATACTCATTTAAGTGTTTGTTAACTTTTATGAGTAAAATCTATGTAACTGAACTAAGGCAGTTGCGGAAAGTAGAATACTCAATTAAGTGTTTGTTTACTTCTATGAGTATTTATTATCTATGTAATACTTAAACTCATACTTCAATAATAGTAGGGCTAAATGACATAGGTGTAATAGGCCATCAAAACTTTCTTTGAATGGTCCATATACTACGTAACTGTGGTCCAATCATTAATTTAATAGATTTTACTTTTACTCTCTCCGTCTCATGTTTTATGTTTAGGATAAGATTTTGATTACTTTATCGTTATTCATGTCTTAGTGGGCGTTTGGACATAGAATTGTAAAATTTCAAAAAAAGGTGAAATTGTTTTTCAAGTGAAAATGATATTTGGAATTTAGAATTGTATTTGGACATGGAGATAATTTTTGGGTTGTTTTTAAAGTTTTGTGAGTGATTTGATTGACAATTTTGAAAAATAATTTTTTGGAGTTTTTCAAATTTTCGAAAATTTCCAAAATGCATCTTTAAGTGAAAATTAAAAATTTTATGAACAAATACCGATTTCGAAAAAAAATAAAAATTTTCCGTAAAAAAGGAAAAAAGATTTTATGTCCAAATGACCTCTTAATATTTAATGTTTTTTTATTGGTATTTGAACAAAGTTATCCATAATTGAGGTGTTCGAGGATAATTATTATTAAGGGTAAAAAAATAAAAAATAATTAATTTTATCTTGGACTTCAAAATTGATAAATAATTTAAGACAACTATTTTTAATAATCACGCCCGGTAATACGAGACCGAAGGACTCAACGTTTACGTTTGCTTCAAAAACATCATGAATCTTGTTCTGAAAGTTCTTTTTCTGTTATGCAAAAACTGTTTTCCGACCAAACTCCCAGTAAAAAAATATGAAAAAAAAAACTAAAAGAAATACTCACTGTCTAAGAAATTGATCTTTTTTTTTTCCCGTATTATCTGAGCTGTTGGAGCAAACGTCCGACTTTACAGGGACAATAGAATAGTAATAGTACAAATATTAATTTAAATTCTAATATTTTAAATTTTCAGGAGTCTTTCAACCTAGTATTTCTTTCTCTATACAGGCTTTTGCTGAGTATGAAACAGGTGATGGAACAGCCATGAGAAGAGGAGCTATTAAATAGAATTAAAAAAAAAGGAAAAGAATATTTAGTTTTCTTTTTGAACTTCAAAATGAGAGCCTCCACTTAACCAATGTGTGAAGATTTGTAGAACTGTTGGATGTTCCATAATTAGTTTCTGAGTTATAACTAAGAATGGAAACAAGCCTAGAATTCAAAAGTAGTTAGCCTGAGTCTAAACTTTAGGGTTGGCTTTAAAAAAAATAGGCCTAGGCTGTAAAATTTGACTGTAGCCTAATAGTAGGGAGGAGGTGTTAAGGGGGGTTTGTTTGATAGTACATTTGTTGTGAACCATTTTTAGCAGTGGCCACTACATGAAACCTATAGATAATATAATGTAATTTCCTATGTCTATACTTATATTGGTAAAAGAAGTTAATGATGCTAATTAATGAGACTCAATGCTTGGAATATCTAAACTATAGGTTGATATATAGTTATAAAATTACCACCAAAACTTGAGATATAGGACGTTTTGCCTTATTTAGTCCGTTTACCTCACATGACTCTGAATTACCAAATTAATGAGTTTTGATATCAGATGTCTAAAACCAAAAAAAAAAAAAAAAAAAAAAAGAAAAAAGAAAAAAGAAAAAGGTTACTGTAAAATTGGTCTCTTAAGTTCACATAGTCTAACAAGGAGTAGGAGATGTCTAATTGAACAAAGACCACAAGAATTCGTTCTCGTACAATTAGGTTTGAATAGTGACCTTTTGACTATTGATTGATGACGTTCTTCTTTGCAATAACTACACCAAACCCATTTTATATGGAGTTGTTTGCTGCTACTATCATGTAGACCATCGGCCTATTTTAGCCTTTAGAAAAAAGAAAAAAATTTATTTTGAAGATGCAAGCTCATTAAGTTCTGAAACATATCTGCTTCTTTTGGGACAATGAATCTTGAATTTGGTTGGCAACGAGGAACGAAGAATTAATCCATATAGCCGCCAACCTAATAATTTAAATTAAAAATAGTCGGTGTAGGTATAATATAGACATAATTTATATATTATATAAGTATAATTGGATATAATAATGTATAATCTAGGTAGATCGTTAGAAAAATTAAATAATGAATATGACCAATTGAAAGTACTTTTGAGTAGCGATTTGAAAAAGTATTTGATTAATTAATTAGAAAAATTAAATAATACAAATTATATTGATTAATTAATTTGAAAAAGTACTTTTGAGCAGCGATTAGTGTTTGACCAAGTCTTTAAAAAGTACTTCTAAGTGTATTTTTCTCAAAGTGCTTCTGGGAAGAAGTTATTTTTTTCTGCTTCTTGCTTCTGCTTCTATTCAAAATCACTTTTTTTGAAAAAAATAATACTTTTGGCAAAAAAAAAACTTGGCCAAACAAGCGATTAGACCGGGGATAACATGCAGCGGCTGTTGTAAGGGTCTCACACGAGTCCCCCTTTAATTATTGAAATGAAGGGAACTTTACACAAAATTATATATACATACTTATATATATATATATATATATATATATAT
>ML366661.1:33835-111715 GCA_005239505.1 Nicotiana paniculata
TATCCTGAATATCAAATTGGCTAATCTACATGTAGTCCAGTCCATGGGCTCGTGACCCGCCAAACTTGGCCAATTTGTCCATACAAAGATGGGCCTGAACCATAAGTGAATCCAAGAAAAAGGTTTGGACAATAACTTTCCAGTAATAGATATGTAGAGCACTTAAAACCCAATTCCCACGAGGTTACTAGAGAATTTTAATCAAACATGCAAAACCAAGAGGTGATAAAAAAGGAAGGGCCTTTATCACATTTAGTCCTATGTTCCAAAATAATTACAGTTTATATATATATATATATTACGTGCCTCGCACGTGTAGTCTTAACTATTCCTAAAATGTTTATTTAAGTCAATAAACACATATATTTTGAGTTAAATATTGTAAATATTTTAATTTGGATACTTGTGTTAGAGTATTCTTATTTCTAGTTGAATATTTAATATTGAGTAACGTAAATATGAAAATCAGATTGCATCTAAATTTCTTTTTCACATTCATATTTTAGAATAATATACTCGCTCTGCTCCATTTTATATTGCATATTATTTTAGTTCGTTAAAAAAAAAAGAACGACAAATTTTATATTTAAAAATATCTTAATTATAAACTGATCATTTTACCCTTAATGAGATGAGTTACAGTGCACATATGTCTATAATTTTAACTTTCTTAAAATATATGCCCCAGTTAAATAGCCACATAAATTATGATTTTACTATTGAGTACTATTTTTCCAATAATGAAAAATCAATACTATTTAAAGTAGTGTCACGCACGACCCAAAACCAATCGCGTGATGACACCTATCGTGGAACTTGGCAAGCCAACTACTCAACCATTTCAATCAAATAAAAGTTTTGAAAATTATACGGAAGCAGTTAATATTTAAGAAAAACCTTTTAAAAAATGAAATAAATCCGCAACGCAATACAAATCTCTCCCAAAACCGGGGGTGTCACTGAGTACATAAGCATCTATACCTGGATACAGTCTACTATAATGTCCAAGAAATAAGAAATGAAATACAAATAAAGATAATGAAGGAGAGTCAAGGCATGCGAGCTCCATTCAACTACCTCGACAGTCTCCGAGATCTCGACTCTTCACTCAGCAGGCGTCGTGACCGGAAACACCTGGATCTGCACACGAGGTGCAAGGTGTAGCATGAGTACAACCAACTCAATAAGTAACAAATCCAAACTTTGGACTGAAAGGTAGTGACGAACTCAACCGGCACAGTTCAATACAAAAATAATAGTGCATAAAATGTAGGCATGCTTTCAAGTTCAACAGATAAATTTAAAATAGTAAAATAGATCAAATATGAATGATAAAAAGAATATAACTTCTCTACTTCTACATGCCAATGCACATGCTGACAGCCTCATGTGCTAATACTCTCAGTTTCTTAATCAATCAGTACTGTATATGGCCAATCCGGCCCAGGAAAGATCCATCCCGGAATATATACATCAACAGACTATCAACCACCGAGTACTGAGTAGGTCCAATCCAGCCCGTGGGGAAGATCCCCAGGTATATAATGCTTCGGACAAGATCCATGTCCAAGGAAGATCCATCCCTCAATATAATCAACCGCGCTCACTGGGGGTGTATGCAGACTCCGGAAGGACTCTTTCATCCCAAGCACTATCATAAATTAGTATAACTGCTGCCGCATGTAGCCCGATCCCATAAATATCACTCAAAAATCAGGCTTTCGGCCTCACGCAGTCATAAATCTCTCCAGTCTCACTCACGGGCTCACTATGTCATGAAGCTAGCCCGAAAACAATGATATGATGTATCAATAAACATTATAGAAACTGAGATATGATATGAAATGAATGAATATGACTCAGTACGAAATATCAGTGAAATCAGTAAGACAACAACAAGAAAGGACCACTATGGGTCCCAACAGTATCTACATATAGGCTAAACATGATCTCTAGCATGATTAATAGCTTAATTACTTTATCACATGATGAAAATACAGACATCAACAAGATAAGCCCACTACAGTGCCGTGGAATCGACCAGGTTAAAATTCTCACGGTGCACGCCCCCACGCCAAAAATTGATCTCGTCCAAGCCACACCTCTATTTGAGGTTGTGAAACGGTCGGAGTAATAATAGTACCCAACAAGGAGCCGGGGTCGATTTTCCACAAGGAGCAATGAATGGGACTTAGAAGTATGTATTCAAGTGAATTAGCTTGAATTATCTCGGATTACACTTCCACAAAAGTTTGTTTGTTTCTAAATCTATTTTAAACTAAGGATGACAACTAAGAATTAAAACTAGCAATTTTTTTTTGTTTGTTTTTCAAATGGTAAAAAGGCCTAAGGCTATGACCTTCACCTAGATGTTCGCTTAGTGGGTTTTAAGCCTTAAATCTTGTTTTATTGGTTGGTGGATTATAGCTATCAACACTCAAGTACCCACTCAATACCTCTCGGCCAGAGAGGGATTTTGCCCAATTTGACTTTCTCAAGTCCAAATGGGTGTTGATCAAAACACTTGATAATAAGCTCAAATCGAGTTTTACTATCTCCAGATTCAACCCTTTAATTGGGTTTAACAATCTCTTGATTGACCCAATTCTTTGCTAGCCAAGTTTTTTTAGACTAAGTCTCTCTTTCTCAAGAAGAGACCAAGCCAATTAGGCATGAAATAATATTTGCAACCATTAAATATTTAATTAAAAGCAAGAACATGGCTAGATAATAAACACCCAACCATAAAAAGCAATAAAACAAACACCCATTAAGTTTACACACTAGGGTTAGGTTACAACCCTAATGAAAATCTAGCTACTCATGCTTAAGTTAGAAGATAAAGAAGAAGAAGAAGAAGAAGAAGAAGTGATAATTAAACCCATATTAATGATTGAAATGATAAAACTAATATTCAAAAAGCTCAAAATGGCTAAAATAACTAAAAGAAGCAAAGTAAACGGCTGTTACAAAATTTGACCTATAAAATGAAACTATTCTATTTATACTATGATGGAATTTTAGGACAAAATTGCCCTTTTCGGAGGTTCTGCGGCCGCACAATTCCATTTGCGGCCTGCACTTCTCTTGGCTTGGCAGGATTGGATTTTTGCGGCCACATCTCTCTATTTCTTTAGTCCGCACACTTCTGAGTGCGACCACACTTGGCTCTTTTGCGGACCGCATAAATGCAACTACGGCCGCATAGATAATCTTCTGCAGCCGCACAAAAATTATGCATTCTGCACTTCCGTGTAACTTGGATTGCATGTTCTCTGAACCTTAGGCCTTGCCTTGCTTCTGCGGCCGCACATTTCATGTGCGGACCGCATTTCTCACAGGTCTTTTGCTGGATTTTCTTCACAATCTGCAGCGGCAGATGATAATCTGCGGTCCGCACTTTAGAGATTCTGTGCCTGTTTCTGTCCTTGGTTCAAATTATTCTTGAGTCGGATTTCATCTTTGAGGCTCATTTTCCACCATTTATGCAATTAAGCATATTTTATCAGTTTTCGGGAACATAATTAAACGCTTTTGGACTAAAACGAAAGTAAATAGGTGCTAATAAGTAGTGAAAATCCCCACTCATCAACTCCCCCAAACTTAAGCTTTTGCTTGTGCTCAAGCAAATAAAGTAATTCCCACCTCCCCAAGTTAAGAACTATTCCAGCCAATTAAAAATGCATCAATCACACCTCAATTGGGACCAACAATTACCCACGTGCTCATGAATTATTAACAAGGCAGTGAATTAACTTTTAAGCACAAATAGTTCTAATGTGACACTTGAGCATCAAGATTTGACTTAATTCATCAAGGAAGATCACTCTTTCATGTAGGTCATTGTGGATCCCAAACTCCTCCTCTTTTACTCTCGGTTTTCACCTCGCTTAAGAATGTAATACTCAATTCAAATATTTGTGAAAGGTTTGCTCATATTTCTCAAAAGAATGTCACAAGTACGACTTTAAGTACCATAGGCTTGACCCTCATGTAAATCACCACTAATGTAAGCTCACTCGGCTTGAAATCACGTAGGGCTTTTTGGGAATGTAATGAAGGCTTTTGGACTAAGGTTGGATATACTATGATAGAACTAGTTCATCTTTCTTTAAGCACTCCATATTCTCTTATCGCCTCATGCTTTGCCACTTTCTGAGGCATTTTCTTTTCCACAGGGGGGTTAGAGAGATTTAGCATCACTCTTTCTTGGTCATGATATTCATTTCCTCCTTCTTTGTTTTCTCCATGATTTGCATCATTTCCATTTATTTGAAATTCCTTCCACTTTTCAACTTATTCAATTTTGTTTGCATTTTTCTTTTTATTCTTATTTCTTTTTCCTGCCTTTCCTTTTCTTCATTTCTTTTATCTTTGTGTGCGTTGATACCTTTTTCAAACTCCTCATCTCTCCCCCAAACTTGCATTTTTAGCCAATTGTTTCACAAGAGTGTTAAAGAAAGCTCGGGTGTCAAGAGAGGGTCACGACAGAACGGTTAAAGGCTTGTAACATGGTGATCAAGTGAAAAAGGTTTTAGGCTCAGATGGGTTGACTGGGGATAACAACGTTGGTGGGTGATAAGTATGGATTATGACTGCTTATTTGCTCTCTTTTACTTGCGTTTTAGTTCAAAAATGCTTAAAGGTATTCCCAAGAACTAATGAAATGTGCTTTCTTGCAGGAATATTGGGAAACGAGCCAAAGAAATAAAAATCAACTCAAGAAGGAGTAAAGTTGGACAAGGACCAAAACAAGGCAAAATGGACCAAAGTGCAGACCGCACAATTATTGTGCGGCCGCAGAAGACAAGAATCAGAGAGATGTGTTTTTGAGGCCTGAAGAAGTGCGGACCACACTATTATTGTGCGGTCGCAGAATGCTCAAAGTGCGGCTGCACTCATAAATGTGCGGTCCACATAAAGTGTCCCAGTCCAACCCAAGATCAAGAGTGCGGCCGCACTCAGAAATGTGCGGTCTGCACAATCAAAGGAAGTGCGGCCGCACCCTAGATTTATGCGATCGCAAAAAGGCACCATATCAAGACAACCTCAAAGTGCGGACTGCACAACCTCTGCAGGGGCAATTTTGTTAGATAATTTTAGCTGGGTATAAATATATCTTTTTGTCATTTTTAGCTTAATTTTGGTGCACCTGAGAATAGACATTCGTTTTTCTTTACTGTATTGGGTAAATTTGTAATAGTTTTAACATTAGATTTTCTTTCCTTAATCATCTATTATGAATTTTATCTTAGTTTCGTCTTTAATTTCTTCATTTTCTATGAGTGGCTAAACCCTTAACTAGGGTTGTGACCCAACCCTAGTATGGGTACTTAATGGGTGATTGAATTAGGTCTTATTTATGATTGGATATATGATATTTAGCCTAGTTCTTATTTGAATTTGAGAATTGATGGTTGCAAATATTGATTCATGCCTAATTGACTTAGTCTCTACTTTAGAAAGTGAGACTAAGTCTAGGAAAACTTGGCTAATGAGAAATTGGGGTGAACTCAAGAATTGATAGCCCCAATTAAAGGGTCGAATCTAGAGATAGTAAGACCCGACTTGAGTATTTATCACTTGTTTCGTGAAATACCCATTTGGACTTGAGAAAGCCAAATTGGACAAAATCACTCAAACTACTGAGAGGTATAGTGAGTAATCGCGTGTGATTGCTATATTGTATCCCGATCAACCAAATATTCCCTAAAGCTCTAAATCCGTTAGGTAACAAACTAGGCGGGAGTTACAACCCTAGATATTTTATAACCTGAAAAACATCAAAACCAAATACATTATCTCTTAGATTTACAATTACAAGCATTAGCATACAAATTAGAAGTAGAAAAGAAACAACCAAATATGTGGAAATGCAATTTTGGGCAAGTCATACACTAGACTAGATATATACTTAATCTCACATAAAGCTCTCTGTGGAATCGATTCTGACTAGCGTCAGGTATTTACAATGACCAAAAATAAGAAGTGCAATATGTCAACAACTACCAAGGGCAAAACAATAATTCTCAAGGCCCGAATCAACAACAATGGCGCTCTCAAGGAAACCAAGGAAATTGGAACAACCAAAACCACCAAGGCAATTGGAGTGTTGGTAACAACAATCAAAGTAATTAGAACAATAACAATAATCAAGGAAATTGTAATAATAAAGGAAATCAAAGAAATTGGGGTGGAAGCAATCAAGGATATTTGGAGGCAACAACCAAGGGGTTTGGAACAATAATAACCAAGGGAATCGGGGGCCGGGCTTTCAAAGTCCCCCGATGTATCAACAACCAAGTAACCCGCCTCCCTATCTGTCTCAAGATTCTATTTCTTCCAATAATGAGATGGGACATATTGAAAATATGTTCAAACAAATGATGGAGAAAAATGCCGACTCCGATGCTCAACTAGCCTCTCACAACACTTTAATCCGAAAGTTGGAGGTTCAATTAGGGCAAATCTCGCAAGATTTAAACACTCGTCCTAAGAGGGCACTACCTAGTGATACGGTGGTGAACCCTAAGGGTGGGAACTATACGGGACACGCCATGGCCATAACCACATGGAGTGTAAAAGGTGGGGAGACAACAAACTCAAACCAAATAAGAGTTGTGGATGATGATGTAGTGATTCAAGAAGATGAAATTCCAAGCAATGTGGTTCAAGCTAATAAAGAAGTGAGAATTTATATTGATGAGAATGTGGAAGAGACACAAGAAGAAGTGAACCCGTCTAGGGAACACGTGATTGACATACCAGAACCGGTAGTTCTAAAGGCCAAGGCACCAATGCCAAGGCCTCCTCCTCTATACCCTCAAAGGCTCTCCAAGAAAAATAGTGAGAGCCAATTCAAGAAGTTTATTGACATGATGAAGAGCTTATCGATAAATGTGCCATTGGTTGAGGGGTTAGAACAAATGCCCGGTTATGCAAAGTTCATGAAGGATTTGGTAACAAAGAAAAGATCAATGAATTGTGAGACTATCAAGATGACGCATCAAGTGAGTACTATTGTGCATTCAATGGCTCTGAAATTGGAAGATCCCGACACTTTTACAATCCCTTGCACTATTGGGAGCGTCGACTTTGCCAAAGCTATATCTTATTTAGGGTGCCTTACTCGGTGTTCAGAATTTTGGGAATCAGGCAATCAAGAGCCACATCTATGAGGTTTCAAATGGCGGATCGGACTATGAATAGACCAACAACAAATACAAAAACCTAGTAAAATCTCACTAGTGGGGTCTGGGGAGGGTAGAGTGTACCCAGAACTTACCCCTACCCCATAGGGGGTAGAGAGGCTGTTTCTGGGAGACTCTTCGCTCAGAGACAATAGATTTGTGACAACAAAATCCGAAAAATAATATCATCAACGTGAGAGACAACAAATAAATCGAAAATCAGTAACACAAATATTATGCAAAAACTGAAACATAACATAAATTGCTAGCAGTGCTAGACAAAACACTATCATACTCGTCGGTACAAAGAGGGAAACCAGGACAAAGAGGGAAACCACTCGACTACCCTTTAACCTACAACCCTAATGCTCGAACTCCACACCTTTCTATCAAGAGCCATGTCCTCGGAAATCTGGAGCCGCGCCATGTCCTGTCTGATCACCTCGCCCTAATACTTCTTAGGCCGCCCTCTACCTCTTCTAGTACCTGCCAAAGCCAATCGATCACACCTCCTAACCAGGGCATCTAGGCTTGTCCTCTGCACGTGTCCGAACCATCTAAGTCGCGCTTCCCGCATCTTGTCATCCATTGGAGCCATGCCCACCCTCTCCCGAATATATTTATTCCTAATCTTATCCATCCTAGTGTGACCACACATCCATCTCAACATCCTCATTTCTGCTACTTTCATCTTCTGGATATGTGAATTTTTGACTGGCCAACACTTAGCCCCATACAACATGGCGGTCTAACCACCGCTCTGTAGAACTTACCTTTGAGTTTTGGTGGAGCATTCTTTTCACACAGGACTCCAGACGCTAACCTCTATTTCATCAAACCCACCCCAATACGATGCGTAACATCCCCATCGATCTCTCCATCTCCCTGGATAATTTACCCTAAGTACTTAAAACGTTCTCTCTTGAGGATGACCTGTGAGTCAATACTGACTTCCACATCCGCATCCCCCATCACGTCGCTGAACTTACATTCCAAATATTCCGTCTTAGTCCTACTCAACTTGAAACCTTTAGACTCCAGGGCCTGCCTCCATACCTCCAGTCTCCCATTAACGCCACCTCGCGTCTTATATATCAGAACTATATCATCAGCGAACATCGTATACCATGGAACCTCTGCTTGGATATGGTGTGTCAGTGCGTCCATTGCCAGAGAAAATAAGAACGGGCTGAGCGCAGATACTTGGTGTAACCCCATAACCACCGGTAAAGGCTATGAGTCACCTCCCATAGTCCTAACCCAATTCATATCCCCATTATACATATCCTTTATCGCCCTAATGTAAGCCACCGACACACCTTTCACCTCCAGACACCTCCAGAGGACGTCCCCGGGGACCTTGTCATACGCCTTCTCTAGGTAAATAAACACCATATGCAAATCCCTCTTCCTATCCCTGTATTGTTCCACCGACCTCCTGATAAGGTGGATAGCTTTCGTAGTAGAACGACCCGGTATGAACCTGAACTGGTTTTCCGATATAAACATCGGCCTCCTTATCCTCCCTTCCACCACCCTCTCCCAAACTTTCATGGTACGACTTAGTAACTTGATACCTCTATAGTTGTTACAATTCTAGATATCACCTTTGTTCTTGTACATCGTAACCATTCTACTCCACCGCCACTCATCATGAATCCTCTTCATCCTGAAGATAGCATTAAATAACCCAGTCAGCCACTCCAAGTCTGCTCTACCCGCATAGCTCCAAAACTCTACTGGAATCTCGTCCGGTCCGGTTTATTTTCCCCGAATCATATTACGCATCGCACCCACGACCTCTTCAACCTTAATGTGCCTACAATACCTAAATTCGCGATGACTCTCAGAGTTCCCCAATTTCCCTAACACAATGTTTCTATCCCCCTCTTTATTCAGAAGTTTATGAAAGTACGACTGCCATCTTTGCCTAATCTGGGCCTCTTCCATCAATACTCGACCGTACTCGTCTTTGATGCACCTCACTTGATCCAGGTCGCGAGCCTTCTTCTCTCTTGCTTTGGAAACCAAAATAACTTCTTGTCCCCACCTTTTCCCCCAATTTCCTCATACAGCCGGCCAAATGCAGCAGTCTTAGCCTTTCTGACCGCTAATTTCGCCTCCTTCCTGGCCTCCTTATATCTTCCTCTATTCGCTCTCCTATGATCCTCTTCGGTGCTCTCTACTAACTTAATTTAAGCCGCTTTCTTGGATTCTAATTTACCTTGGACCACGTCATTCCACCACCAGTCGCCTCGGTGCCCGCCAGAGTAACCTTTCGAAACTCCCAAAACCTCTCTTGTTTCCTCCTTTATACAGTCTGCCGTCACCATCCACATAGCGCTAGCGTCCCCACCACTTTTCCAGGCACCGATAGTTTCACCCGCCCCTCCAACTCCCGCGCATTATCCTTTGACAAAGCTCCCCAACTGATCCTCGACTGACCCCGTACAAACCTTTTCTTCCTCTTCATCAAGATACTGACGTCCATCACCAGGAGTTTATGTTGAGCTGCGAGGTTCTCACTCGGGATCACCTTCCAATCCTCGCACAACCCCCTATCACACCTCCTAAGGAGGAGCTAGTCAATCTGGGTCTTAGCCACCATACTCCGTAAAGTAAAAAAATATTCCTCCCTCTTCGAAAAGATAGAGTTCACGATCACCAACTCAAAAGCTCTAGAGAAATCCAACAGTGAGGTACCACCCTCGTTCCTGTCACCAAAGCCGAAGCCACCGTGCATATCACCATAATCACCAACAGACGACCAATATGACCATTGAAATCCCTTCCTATGAATAGCTTCTCCGTAGGTGGAATACCCCTGCATAAATTTCTACGGCCGCACTCTCTTTTGTGCGGACCGCAGAATCTCAGCACAGTACAGGTAAAAAGTGCGTAGCGCACTCAAAATTGTGCGGCCGCACTCACCTCTCTTTTTGGCCAACTTGGTCAACCTATAAATAGGGGTTTTGAACACTATTCACACTTTACACTCTTTGAGCTTTGAGCCCTAAGCAAACACTGTATACTGAAAAACACTTCACAATCCACACTCACTATCAATTCATCAAGTCTAGATTCTCACCTGCATTCCTTCATCACTGGTATGTTCAATCCATGTTAGATTTTTGTCCATTTTTCTTAATTTTTGTTTTCTTTGATTAGTTTAGTTATTTTTAGGCCTAAAAATGTCAAATGTTTTTCATAAGTGCTTAAAACCATGTGGTTAGTTTCATGTAGGTTCATCGAGGACTGGGTATGCCATTGATCATATTTAATTGCAAATACCATGTCTAATTTGTGCAAATATTGCAAGAAGCCTAAAGTCACTACCGTATGTGTTTAAATTGTGCTCCCACACACAAATTTGTGCGGTTCGCAAACCAATTGATTAAGTCAAACCTGTGCTTGAAAAGTGCGGACCGCGCTCAAAATTGTGTGGTCCGCAGAAAAAATTGTGCAGCCATAGAAAAACGTGTGCGACTGCACTTTTGAACTTCAGAGAACCAGTGTCTCGGGTTGGATTTGTGCGAGCACACTCAAAATTATGCCGTCCGCACTTCAGGATGTGCGGCTTTCACAATTATGCGGTCCGTACTTTACGGTGTGCCACCGCACTTTAGAATTATGCGGTCAGCACATGACAGTCTGCATCCGCACTCAAAGTTGTGCGGCCCGCATTGTCTCCTCTGTAGACTGTTGTCCTGCAACTGTTATGCAAATGTTTGAACTGTTTTGAACTCCAACTGACTTATGTGCCTTGTATTGCAGATAATGGTCTGTTCAAGAGGTAGAGATGATACATCCAAAGGGAGAGGTGAGCCCTCCCGAGGTAGAGGAAAAGGCACTCACCCACTGGGAGTGAAATCTAAACCAATCACCAAAAGGCCGACTACTGGGAGAGGTAGGGCCATAGAGCCCTCTGAATCTAGTTCCTATGCCCCGTCTAAGGAAACCTTCGAGGGTCAATCAATGGAGGTCCAACCCTGGGCCAAGTCCCAACCGCCACAACCCACTGGGAGATATTAGTTGCGCAACGAACCCTCTATTACAACAAGTTATTTTGAGGGTTCCGATGGTGAAAGCCAGGGTTCAGAGCCATCCTCTACACCTACTTCTCCAAAATGAGTGGCAATTGATGATGATGATGATGTCCCGGATGATGGTAGAGGAGGGGACACTCGAGTGGGCGGCCTAGAGAGGTCGAATAGAAGGAAATATGGGAGGATAGATTTGTGAGCTTGACGACCTTCACAAGGTTCCGGGAGTTGTGGCCCCAAATATCTCTCACACTTGAGTGACAGTTCTTAATTAAGGATTTGGATATTCACAATCGAAATGTCCTTAGACAATTCCGGGAGCGAAAGTGGTGGAAGTGGTTCACCCACAGTGTCATCGATGCAAATGATCACTTGGTTCGGGAGTTCTATGCCAATGTGGCGCACATAAAGAAGGGTACTAAGATAACAAAGGTGATAAATTTGAAAGTCAAGTTCGACCCTAGCTCTTTGAACACTTACGTGGGCTTTGAAGAGGTAGATGCAGTTCAGTATTTGGAAATGCTTGCTATGCGTGATGCAGCTCGCCCGTGGCTAGCTGAGATGTTGGATGCTCAAGGACCACCACCACCACCATGGATCACAACAGGGGTTCCTATCCTCCGGGCTACCCTCAATTTTGAAGCTAAAGGGTGGTAGACCTTCGTGTGCAGCCGTATTGATCCAAGTTTGAATGAGAACAATATCCCACTTCCCCGAGCAGTTCTGATGGCTTCTATTATGGCTGGGTACCCAATCAATGTGGGTTCCATCATGTCAACCAATATCACATTAGCTGTCCGAAAAGGTGAAAGACCCTACCCTTATCCAAACACCCTCAAAGAGTATTTCAGCGATGCAAAGGTGGAGACGAGGTCATATGATACAAAAGTAAGGGCTAAGAAGACCTTCTCATGGTAACACTTGTAGGGTGCAGACAACCCAAATTTCAAGGGTAAGGTCACTACCACCGTTGGTCAGTCTGACGAGCTACCTGTGGTGGGTTCAGAGTCTACTACTGAGCCATCTACAACTCCCATAACTTCCACAGTAGCCGGGCCTTCTACCGGGACAACCGACATTCCACCACCTTCATCTTCTAGGCCATCAATTTCAAATCCAGTGCCAGCCTCATCCACTTATCCACTCACTGCACTGCGAGTCTCCCAGACTTTGGAGAGCCTCAACAACTGGATGCAGAAAACCATTTCTAAGCTGTTTGACATATCCAGTACTTTTGCAATATAATTGATATTTTATACTTTAATACCACACAAGGGGGGGGGGGTGATTTGTGTGGTGTCCAATTTTTTGTGTGCACAGATTATAGAAGGACATGGTTCTTCTATATGTTCCTTAGACTACTGTTGCAGAATAATAAATGCAGAAATTAAAAAACACAAGGATTTTTACGTGGAAAACACCCGGCTCAAAAGGTGAAAAAACCACGACCTACTACCCAGTAGGATTTTCTCCAAACACTTCACTACAACTCTGAGCCAACAGAAAAGTTTACAAACTCTTGCAAACCTAGGGATTAACTCTAACCCTTATAATAACACGCCACATGCTGTTGAGACTACGTCAAGTTAACTCTAAGTTGAATAGTACAACTCAGGTACCTAATACAATTTGCTTCTAAGAAAGCTGAAAGGTACAAATCAAAACGCCTACTACACTTTGAACTAGAAATAAAGAAAGACACATAAAAATCTTTATGGAGCTGGTTCTTCAATCTGGTTCGTGTAGCTTCAGTATCACACTCTTAAAACTCACATGAATTGCTCTCAAAATGAATTGCTATTTTGTTCTCAATTCTTGCTTAACTTCAGTATGTGTGCATCACATGTAAAAGAGAAAACACTGATATTTATAGAGTTTGTAAATAAAGATTAACTAGAGTTCTAATGCTTTACTCTTCCTTGGTGGAAGAGTTCTTGTCAACTTCAACTTCTGACTCTTCCCTTATCTTGGATAGAGTTCTATTGAAGTAAGGAGTCCCGCTCCTTCTCAAATATGCAACCTTTTCATTCAGGGATTATCAGAAATAACCACTTATACTTATCGCTTCCATGTTCATGCATTTTTGTTGATTCTGTCCATCACTTGTGTACACTGTCCATGGACCTGGTTCATGCATGTGTTATTTTGTCAATCATCAAAACTAAAACCGCCCAGGTCAACAACAATCCTTTACTCCAGCACCACCACAGGTCCCTCCATCAGTAGAGGAAACATTGAAGAAGATTCTGGAGAACCAACAGACTATTATGGATACACTGGTGGTTCACGGGGGAGCTATTGAGGAGTTGGGCCAGCAGGTGAAGAAAATGAGGAAATCCCAGGCTTCAATGAAATCAGTGCAGAGTTTGAGAAAGGAGGTGACGAAGATAGAAGAAGCGGGTGATTTGCCATTTGACCTACTGATGTAGACAGATTCATTAGTACCATCAGACCCAACATCTCCATCAGTAGAGGCACCAGCTGGCCAATCTGACGAGCTAGATCTTGCTGGCCCTACTGCTGAGGAGTAGCTTCAGATGCTCACCAACCATGTTGTCCCTCAGCCAGGTGATGATAAGATACATTTGTAGGAGACCGAGGATGGTGATGCTGCCAGTCACCCTGAGACCACATAGGGAGTTTTCTTTATTATCTACCCTCCTTATTTTGATTTTGCTACGCATTAAGGACAATACTTGTTCCTATTCGGGGGTGGTGGTGGTGGTGGTGGTGGTATATTTTGATGACATTTGATTACATTTGGCATGTAATAACTTTAATACTCCTTTTATTTGATTTTTATTTTCTCCCTCATTATGTATATATTCATCCCTCTTGTATATATTCTATTCCCCTCGGTCTGTATATTCATTTGCCTTACTTTCGGTAGTTTATTTCATAGCTTCTTCATCTTGTTTTATTAATAGTATAGTTTCTTAGTTACTTTAATATATTCTTTTTGATTTGTTAGCTTCTTTTTATGTTTAAGTGAACAATAAGCTTTTGGTTTTATTAATGCCATGGTTCTTTTCAAAGGTGGGTCTTGTGCGAACCGGGTGGCTCTTCCCAACGATGGATGGCGTGACAACCTTCTTAAGGGATCGAGTCAGTTTTTGATGTTTATGTAGAAACAAATAGTATTAATGAATAAATAAGGGTCAAACATGCTTCACTTGGAACCAATACACTTAAATATGCTTCACTTGTGAATCTTGTGTTGACTTAGGCAATCATTGGGTGGTTTAGTTGAACCATTAGCAATTTTCAATCTTGAATGTGGTTATTGTGGGCTCTCGAATCTATTCTCTTTAACAATCCCGTTGTGTGAGACGCGAGGTATTTTTTTACAATTCCAAGTACCCGTGCAAATGGTCTAGAACTTTCCCCGAATGTGTTTCTAGGTGAAATTCTAAGTTAGCTTGGCTTGAGAAGTGATTGTAGGCTTTCCTTGATGAACAAAGTCAACCCTTGATGATCAAGCATCACATTAGAGCTATTTGTGCTTTAACATTCAAATGATAGGCCTGTTAAAGATTCATGAGTGTGTGGGTAATTGTTGGTCCCAATTGATGTGTGTTTGATCCAACTTAGGCCACCCGAAATAGCCCTTTCTCTAGTAGAGGTAGGAATTTCCTTAATGGCTTGAGGACAAGCAAAAGCTTAAGTTTGGGGGAGTTGATAAGTAGGGATTTTGACTGCTTATTTTCTCTCTTTTACTTGTGTTTTAGCTCAAAAATGCTTAAAGGTATTCCTGAGAACTAATGAAATGTGCTTTCTTGCAGGAATATTAGGAAACGAGCCAAAGAAATGAAAATCAACTCAAGAAGTAGTAAAGTTGGAGAAGGACCAAAACAAGGCAAAAAGGACCAAAGTGCGGACCGCACTATACTGTGTGTGGCCACAGACTCTGAAGAGGCACTGACAGATTTCCTTAAAAAGTGCGGACCGCACAATTATTGTGCGGCTGCAGAAGACAAGAATCAAAGAGATGTATTTTTGATGCCTGAAGAAGTGTGGAACGTACTATTATAGTGCGGCCGCAAAATTCTCAAAGTGAGGCCCGCACTCATAAATGTGCAGTCCGCAGAAAGTGTCCTAGTCCAACCCAAGATCAAGAGTGCGGCCGCACTCAGAAATCTATGATACGTATAATCAGAGGAAGTGCGGCCACACCCCAGATTTATGCGACCGCAGAAATCCACTATGTCAAGACTTACTCAAAGTGCGGACCACACACAGAATTGTGCGGCCGCACAACCTCCGCAGGGCAATTTTGTCAGATAACTTTAGTTGGGTATAAATAGATCTTTTTGTCATTTTTAGGTTATGTTTGGTTCACCTGAGAATAGACAACCGTTTTTGTTTCCTGTATTGGGTAACTTTGTAATAGTTTAATATTTTAACATTAGATTTTCTTTCCTTAATCATCTATTATGAATTTTATCTTAGTTTCTTCTTTAATTTATTCATCTTCTATGAGTATCTAAACCCTTAGGTAGAGTTGTGACCCAACCATAGTATGGGTACTTAATGGGTGATTGATTGAGGGCTTATTTATGATTGGGTATATGATATTTAACCTAGTTCTTGTTTGAATTTGAGAATTGATGGTTGCAAATATTGATTCATGCGTAATTGACTTAGTCTCTACTTGAGAAAGTGAGAATAAGTCTAGGAAAACTTGGCTAACAAGAAATTGGGGTGAACTCAAGAAATTGATAGCCCAAATTAAAGGGTCGAATCTGGAGATAGTAAGACCCGACTTGAGCATTTATCAATTGTTTCGTAAAATACCCATTCGGACTTGAGAAAGCCAACTTGGAAAAAATCACTCAAACTACTGAGAGCTATAGGGAGTAATCACGTGTGATTGGTATATTGTATCCCGATCAACCAAACATGACCTAAAGTTCTAAATCCGTTAGGTAACCAACTAGGCGGAAGTTAGAACCCTAGATCTTTTATAATCTAAAAAACATCAAAACCAAAAACATTATCTCTTAGATTTACAATTACAAGCATTAGCATACAAACTAGAAGTAGAAAAGAAACAACCAAATATATGGAAGTGCAATCTTGGGCACGTCATACACTAGACTAGATATATACCTAATCCTACATAAAGCTCTCTGTGGAATTGACACCGACTAGCGTTCGGTATTTATTATTGCATCGACCGCCTCATGATCGTCGTTCACCTACACCACTACAGAATGGCAAGGCAAGGTCGATGTAGCTTTTACACGATAGGATCGGAATCGAAATCCACAGGGAGTTAGATGATTGGCGTCGAGTTTCTATCCGATTTAGAAGTGTGAATTGTTCTTAATTCTAAACATGGGTTGTTTTGATTCTATACTAAGTTTAATGCTAAAAAGTACTACTATCAAGCTAGCTACAATATTTTTGTAGGATGTTATCAAGTTTTTAAATGCACTAGTGATGAAACTTGACCCTAGGCGAGTATCTAACGGGATAAAAAATATAGGATAAACTTGTAGGTCATGGGTTCGTGATATAACCTCATACTAATTTACTCACCCAATACCTCTCGGTAGTTTGGGTGACTTTGCCCGAATTGGCTTCCTCAAGCCTAATTGGGTGTTTCAACAAAGCAAATGAAATGGCTCAAGTCGGGTATTACTATCTCTAGTTTCTACCCTTTAATTGGGGATATCAATCTCTTGAATTCACCCCAATTCCTTGTTAGCCTAATTTACCTCAACTTGGATTATCTTTCTCAAGAGTAACCCTAGTAAAAAAGGCATGAATCAGTGTTTGCAACCACTAATTCAATGAATTAAGCATGAAATGGACTAAATATCACAGACCCAATCACAAGTAGACCCTAAAATTGAAGACCCATTAGATACCCACACTAGGGTTGGGTCACAACCCTAGCTTATGGGTCTAGCTACTCATTTTCTTGGAAGAAATCAGAATAGAAGATGAAATTAATGCCATAGATGTTGATTACAAAGATTAAATTTAACATTAAGAGTAGAATCTATGCTAAAATTAGTTAAAAAGGTAAAAAGACACTATTCACGAGCTCCTTACAATATCTGATGCCCTAAAAATGAGAAAAAGAAGTATTTATACACAACTTAAAATACTGGACAAAATTGCCCCTATGGAGATTCCGCTATCAATGGAAAATTGCACGCCTCATTTGAGTGGATTCCACGGCCGCAGAATTATAAGCGCGGACCACGGTTCTCGACTTGGAAGTTTTCTGAACTTGTTTCCACTCCCAGCGGAATACTGAACGCCTCAACGAATCTCAAAAGCACGGCAACGGAATTTTAGCGCCGACCATTGTGGAGGATCATTTTAAGAAGCTCTCTGACCCTGGTATTCCGCTCCCAGCGGATTATCTAGCGCTCCAGCAGATAAGAAAGCAAGACCGTGTAATTCTGGTGCTGTCAGCGATTCCAAAAGCTTCGAAACACACATCTCTGAAGTTTCGCTGCGGCGTAATAGTTTCGCTGTCAGCTCTTTTGCTGCTAGGATGTGCATGTTTGGCTCCTATTTGAGTTATTTTTAGCCATTCTACTCAATTTTACTCAAAACCTACAATTATAGCACCTTGCATTAGTTTTCAGGAGTACCTTAGTGCAATTTTGTCCCAAAGCCTAAGCAAACGAGAGTAAATAGTAGGTAAAAATGCCTAGTTATCAACTCCTCCAAACTTAAGCTTTTGCTTTTCCTCAAGAAAACAAGGTAACTCTCACCTCCACAAGAAAAAGAAAGAGTATTTCAGCTGTTCAAATGTGACTTCATCAAGCTTCAATTGGGACTAACAATTACTCTCAACACAAATGCATTATTGACAGCAATATGCAACAACTTTCTTAGATCACTAGGTCTAATGTGACACCAAAGCTTCAAGAGTTGACTCAATTCCTCAAAAAGCTTCGCTCTCTCTCCCATAAGTCACTGTGGATCCCAGACTCTTTATCCTATAATCTCCATGGGCTCATCTCACCATAAAGAATGTACGCTCAAGACCGGGATTATCAAGAAGTGCGCTCTTCACTCTTAAAAGAATGTCAAAAGTCCTGCTCTAAGTACCATAGGCTTTCCCCTCGTGTAAATAACTACTAATGTAAGCTCGCTCAACTTGAGATCCTATAAGGCTTTAACGGGATGTCATGAAGGCCTTTTGGATCAAATTTGTGCATGATGAACTATGATAGAACATCTTTCCTTAAGCACTCCATTTTCACACTTTAGCTCTTGTTTTTCTTGACTCTTTGAGTCATTTTCTTTCCTTGGGGGACTTAGAGAGACTCATTATCGCTCTTTATTTTACTTGAAGCTCATTTTTCTCCCTTTTCGTCATTCCAAGCCTTATCAACTTTGTTTCATTGAGTCCTTTCAAACTTCACTTTTTTTTTGACTTGTTTCTTTTTGGATTTTCAACCTTTTATTGGCCTTTCCTTTTCCGAAAATTCCTTTCATCTCTTTAAATTTCCTAGTCTCTCCCCCAAACATATGATTTTGACTATTCATCATGAGTGTTCAAGGAAAGAATGGTTGCCAAAAGAGGGTCACTATAGAGCGGATGAAGGTTTGTAACGTGGTTTTTGAAAAAAATAGGCTTAGGCTCAAAGGGGGTTGACTAAGGATACTATCATGGTAGGCTATGGAGGTCTTTAATTTCAAAAGGGAATCAAAGAGAGCCTATAATCACTTCACAAGTCGATCTAACTCAAAATTTCGCCTAGAAAAACACTTGGGACAAGTTCTAGACTTTCTGGCACGACACTCAGGATATGAAATTCAAACGTCTCCTCTCAAGTCATAGGATCGTTAAAGAGCATAGAGTCGAGGACCCACAACAACCTTGGTTTATATTGAAAACTCACCGATGGTTACAAACACTAGTTGATGACAGTTTTAGCCAACTCAAGACTCTACGTTCACACTTAGAGATAGACTCATCTAAAATTTGTCTCTAACCATGAGGTCAAAGGTAAATATGCTAGTGCCAAGTGAAGCTGACTCGAGTCACATTTATTCATTGTTACCAAAATAAAGGAAAAACAAAAACAAAATGAAAAACGGACTCAATCCCTTGAGAAGGTTGTCACACCGTCCGTCGTAGGGAAGAGACACTCGGTGCACACAACTTCCACCCTTGGAAAGAACTGTGGCCTTAAGAAAACCAATGGCGTATTGATAACGAAAAAAGTAAAGAAGAAGCTATAAGTTCGAAAAGAAGCTACTAAAAGAAATAAGAAGCTAAACTATAAAGAAAAATAATAAAGAAGTTATACAATAGAAATACGTAAAGTAAAAATGAATATGTACAATAGGGGATTAAGGCGAATATACATCAAAAGGGGAATGAATATATATGAGAACGAAAACTTTATATAAACATACCAAAGATAAAACAAACCAAACGTATGGAAATGTAAATAAAGAAAAGGAAAATAGTATCAGGAGTTATTACAAACCAAAATATCTGAGTGTCTGAATCACCAAATAATCAATAGAGGCCACCCCCTCCAATCAAAATTAGCATTGCCCTCAATTCTAAATGCAAAAATATAAAATGGGGAAAGGGTGAGAGAGTAAGAGAGAACTCCCTAGGGTGCCTCAGTCTGCATGGGGGTCAGGTCAGCTATGGAAGAAGGTTCAGTGGCAATCACTAGAGCCGGGTCCTGTGGCTGTGAAGAGGCCTTTCCCGATGGATCCTCGAGCTGGATCTCCATGTCATCAGTCCGGGGAATGGCTCCTCTCCTCACTGGGGCTAAGGTGACCTCCTGCTCTGGTACTTGTGTTGCCTGATATGCATGGGCAGGCTCTCCCATCAATAGATCAAGGGGGATGTACCCTGCTGCTGTGAACTTGGCTACCTCCCTTGCCAGCTCAACCTGGGTCTTCTGTGTCTTTTCCTAGCTCTTCTTCATCTCATCGTGATTTTTCTTCATTTTCTTCACAGGCTTCCCCAAAGAGTGGATCTCCTTCCCATGTGTGTCCAGGGTCTCCAATATATTCTTCTGGTTATCAACCAAGCTCTTCAAGGTCTCCTCCAATGTGGGAGGCAAGTAAATCTATGCTGGAGCTGACTGGGCTGAAACGACAGTGGAGAGATCCGTTAGCTTTGAAGAAGCTACCTACAACCAGTTGGTGATGCCGGTCAATGTGTGAGACACCCTTAGAGCAGTCTGAGGGTATGTGGATGAAGTGGGCACGGAGACAGGGATGGTAGTAGAAGGACCAGAGGAAGGCTCCGAGATGGCAGCAACAGAGGAACCCTCCGCAACAGTAGAAGGCTCAACAATAGTAGAGGACTCAGCAACAGTAGAGGTGGTAGAAGTGGTGGCTTTTCTCTTGGTCTTGGGGTTGTATGGTCCTTTCAAGATGTACCAGGAGAACGACAATTTTGGATTCACTTTCTGATCGAAGTCCCTTCCCTCAACCCCTTGGTCCTGAAAGTACATAGTGAGGAAGTTCGTAAAGGGATATGAGTGCTCATTTTTCCGGATTGTCTTGGTGATCACCCTAGCCATGATATTCCCGATGTTGATCGGGAACCCTGTAATATTGGCTCCCACAATAAGAGCACGGGAGAGTGGCATGTCGCTGTCATGCAAGGTGGGGTCTAATATGCTGCATACAAATGTCTCCCAACCCTTTGCTTCAAAGCTCAAGGTGTTTCTGAAAATAGTGGCTCCTGCTGTCAGCCACGCTGGAGTGGTACCAGGAATAACAATCACAGAGGCCAGCCACGGGCGAGCTAAATCATCCAACTCCACCTTCTCCTAGTATAGGGCCTCATCTTCATGGTTGAAACCAACATAGTCATTGAATGCCTACCATTGAACAACACTTTCTTGTTTCAAACTTTGATCAGGTATGTGCCCTTTTTGATGTGGGCAACATTGACGTAGAATTCTTTGACCACAAATTCATTGGCCTCAGCAACGTTGCATGTGAAGAATTTCCACCCTATCCTCTCGTTGAACTGCCTTTTAGTGTTGGGGTTGTGGGGAAAAAGATATTTCTCAATAAATGCTCTCTCTAAAACAAGTGACCTCTGAGGCCACCAGTCTCTGAACTTGTGATAAGCCGGTTCATAGACAAACCGATCCTGCCACACTGTTGGATTTCTAGTCCTGAGTAGCTCTGTTGCCTGTACTTGGGTGTCACCACCCTTGCCATCATCAGGGGTATCATCAGAATTGTGTGTATCATCAGAAGTATCAACATTGATCGAGGCACGTGTGGTGGATGAAACTGCTGCACTGGTGTCTCCTGAGGAGGTGACGATTAACTAGATAAACCTAGGCTATCTGAAGAGCCTGATGTTGTAGGCTCGTTGAAAAGACGCCTAGGTTGAGATTGGGCTTCTACCCGGGGTGCACCACTGTCCCCCTCCGAAACCTCCCATGAGGGGACATATTCACTGGACTCTGATGGGTCAGGAGTTGGCCTCCGAAGTGTTGCTTTGTTCCCTATCAGCTTTCTTGGGCCTAGGGATGCTGCCGGTTATTTACCCCTACCACGACCCCTTGAAGAATCACCCCTTCCGTGTTTGTTTCTCTGAATCACCTCGTGAACGAACCATTGTCTGCAAACATGTCAATGAAGATAGTTAGTGCATGGTACACAAGTATGCAGTTGAAGCACAGAAGTAAAGAATGCAGAGGACATGAATCAGTTGCAGACAGACTAATCCGCTGTCAGCGAAAAAGTGACTGTTGCAGCAGAAAGTCCTCTACTATCAGCGGAAAAATGACTGCTGCAGCGGAGTTGTGGGGATTAGAATACCCACTCTCTGATGTTGGAAACCGCTGACCGCGGAAAAATGAGGGCGGGCCGCGGAAGTCTTACCGCTGGAGAGGAAAAACAAACGTGGCCGTGGAATCAATAATACCATTCTCTGAATCTCAACTCCGCTGTCAGCAAAAAAGTTCCACTGCAGCGGAAAGCTAACCGCTGTCAGCGAAATTACGGTCGCTGCAGTGGAAATGTTCATTCAAAAAGATTAAGCACCTAACAATCCGCTGGCCGCGTGTTTTGGTCCGCTGCAGCGGAATTCAATTTATACGAGCACTGGCAGCTTATTCAAAAACTAGGGTTTAATGAACATCATAAAATTAGACATGAAACACTAGAGATTGATAACCTTAGACCCCATTAGGCAACAATACTACACTACCCATTGATGATAACCCCTTTTGTGAAACATGCTTAAGCATTAGGTATATAATTACCCCTTTTAAGAAAATAAAATTAAGAAGAAACAAATAACAAGGAGAAAATCTACAATCAAAAATCAAGAATTTGAACATATCGGTGTTAGATTCTTTGTAGGATGCTAATTTGTTACAATGATGAAGCTTATATGCACAGTGAATGAACAGTAAAGAGGTCTGGGATGTAAAATTGTGAAAAGGGTAAAAGAAGGGGGTCCCCCTATATTTATACTTAATGACTGGGACCCCACCGACCTACCAAGTGCGGCAGCGGAATTCTACCGCTGACCACGCTTTTTCCCTTTTTCCCTTTTTGAAGAGCTGGGCAGGGATCATTTCCGCTGTCATCAAAATTTTGAACACTGCAGTGGAGAACGACCGCTGACAGCGGAATCTTGAACGCTGCAGCA
The DNA here is from genome assembly GCA_005239505.1 of Nicotiana paniculata. Classification (NCBI taxonomy): domain Eukaryota; kingdom Viridiplantae; phylum Streptophyta; class Magnoliopsida; order Solanales; family Solanaceae; genus Nicotiana; species Nicotiana paniculata. Next base: position 56,692 of record ML366661.1, read on the forward strand.
GACTGAACTTCAGAGAGCTGCCATTTCTATTCCATCCTTCCACTAGCACGAACTTAAAACCGCCGCAGCGCAATGGCAACTGCTGACCGCGGAATATTTTGAACGCGGCAACGATTTTGTCCAGCCTTAGCCCATTTCCCAGAATGTGTTCCTGCACTACATCAATCATATCCTACACCAATCTCACAAACAAGTTAGTCAAAGAAAATCTAATCTAAGAAGAAGAAATGAAAAAGAAAGAAAAAACCACTTGGATTGCCTCCCAAGAAGCGCCTGATTTAACATCGCGACACGATACAGGTTACCATGATCAAGTGAATTTCAATAAAGCCAACACGTGGCTATCCTCAAATTTCCCCAAGTAGTGCTTAACCCCATGCCCATTCACACGAAAGATTTCATCATTCTTGTTCTTTAGATCAAGGGCACCAAAAGGTGTGACCAACACCAATTCAAAGGTACCGCTCCATTTGAATTTGAGTTTTCCCTGAAAGAGACGCAACCGGGAGTTGAAGAGTAGTACTAAATCACCCACTTTTAATTCCCGGTCCTTGGCATACTTGTCATGTAAATACGTCATTTTCTCCTTATACAAAGAAAAACTTGCATACGCATGAAATCTAAACTCGTCAAGCTCATTGAGATGATCAACACGAAGATTTACAGCAGTGTTCCAATCCAAATTCAACTTCTTCAAGGCCCATAATGCGTTGTGATCTAGCTCAACCGGAAAGTGGAATGATTTACCATACACCAATCGGTACAGGGACATACCGATCGGTGTCTTGAATGCAGTCCTATATGCCCATAGTGCGTCATCAAGCTTTCTTGACCAATCAGTCCTATTGGCATTCACGGTTTTGGACAAGATGTTCTTGATTTCCCGATTTGAGACTTCAACTTGCCCACTAGCTTGAGGATGGTAAGGAGTGGACACTTTTTGATTTACCCCATACTTGGCAAGCAACGTATCAAAAGCCCTATTACAAAAATGAGATCCCCCGTCACTTATGATTGCCCGAGGTGTCCCAAATCGTGTAAAAATGTTCTTCTTGAGAAAACCAACTAAAATCCGGGCTTCATTATTGGGAAAGGCCATGGCCTCGACCCATTTAGAGACATAATCCACTTCCACGAGAATGTAGGTATTACCACACGAACTAATGAAAGGGCCCATGAAGTATATTCCCCACACATTAAATATATCAACTTCAAGGATCGTTGTGAGGGGAATTTTATCCTTCTTTGATATGCCACCCGCTCTTTGACACTCGTCACATCTATTCACCAATTCGCTTGCGTCCTTGTAAAAAGTTGGCCAATAAAACCCACAACTCAAAACTTTAGAAGCCGTCCTTGCCCCACCATGATGACCAGCGTAGGGCAAGAAATGGCAAGAATCAAGAATGGTCATTTGTTCTTCCTCGGGAACACACCGGCGAGTAACTCCATCATTGAAATTTTAAACAAGTACGGCTCATCCCAATAGTAATCCAAGCTGTACCATCTAAGCTTCTTCCTTTGGTTAGAAGAGAGCTCACACAGGACAACACCGGTGACAAGAAAATTAGCGATGTATGCAAACCAAGACATGTCATGAATGGAGACCGAAAGAAGCTGCTCATCCGGAAAAGCATCATTAATTTCAAGACCATCTTTTGGCCTTCCTTGCTCCTCTAACAGGGACAAATGATCCGCAACTTGATTTTCGCTCCCCTTTCTATCAACAATTTCAAGATCAAATTCTTGGAGAAACAAGACCCACCTCATAAGCCTGTCTTTGGAATCTTTCTTCGTTATCAAGTACCGGAGCGCTGCGTGATCGGTGTGAACAATCACCTTGGTGCCCATGAGATAGGGCCTAAATTTTTCCATTGCAAATACAATTTCCAACAATTCCTTTTCTGTAACGGTATAGTTAACCTGGACATCGTTCATGGTTTTTCTTGCATAATAGACGGGATGAAATATTTTGTTCACCCGTTTCCCCAAGACCGCTTCCACCGCCACGTCACTTGAGTCACACATAAGCTTAAAGGGAGAGCTCCAATTTGGTGCGGTGATGGTATGAGTGGTAGTTAACTTGTACTTCAACAACTCAAAGGATTTCATACATTCCTCATTGAACTCAAACTTGGCGTCCTTCTCCAATAACTTTCATAGGGGATTTACCACTTTGGAAAAGTCTTTAATGAATCGCCGGTAAAATCCCGCATGACCAAGGAAACTTCTGACTCCCTTGACGGAAGTCGGAGGAGGAAACTTGGAGATAACTTCGATCTTGGATTTATCCACATCAATGCCATCTTTTTAGATTTTATGGCCTAGGACAATGCCCTCCTCGACCATGAAATGGCATTTTTCCCAATTCAACACAAGATTAGTTTCTTCACACCGGGCGAGAACTTTATCAAGATTTTGTAAACACTCTTCAAATGAGTCCCCAACCACACTGAAGTCATCCATGAAGACTTCAAGGAATTCCTCCACCATATCCGTGAATATTTCCATCATGCACCACTGAAATGTGGCGGGTGCATTGCACAATCCCAATGGCATTCTAGAGAAGGAAATTCTCGTACTAGCAGGTGAAGGTTGTATTCTCCCGATATTCTGGGGCTATGAGAATCTGGTTGTAGCCTAAATACCCATCCAAGAAACAATAGAAGGCCCGCCCAACAAGTCTGTCAAGCATCTAGTCCAGAAATGGCAATGGAAAGTGATCCTTTCGAGTCACCTTATTCAGCTTCCGGTAATCCATACAAACCTTCCAGCCAGTCACGGTCCGAGTGGGAATCAACTCATTCTTTTCATTCTTCACCACGGTCATACCACCCTTTATCGGAACACACTGCACTGGTGAAGTCCAAGCACTATCAGAGATTGGATAAATAACCCCAGCATCAAGCTATTTGATTATCTCCTTTTTGACCACCTCTTGCATCGCCTCGTTCAACCTCCGTTGATGTTCCACAGACAGTTTTTCATCATCTTCAAGAATAATTTTGTGCATACAAAAGGCGGGGCTTATGCCCTGAATATCATCTAGGGTCCATCAAATTGCCTTCTTTCTCCTTTGGATCATTTCAAGAGTTGATTCTACCTGCACTTGGGTTAAGCAAACAAGTAAAGTACAAGCAGGGCCCAAGAATTCATACCTGAGGTGTGGTGGAAAAGGATTTAACTCCAAGGTTGGTGGCTCCTCGATTGAGGGCTTTTTTGGTGGAGCCTTCCGATTTTCCAAATCCAAAGATAGTTTGCGGGGTCCATAAGAATAAGAACCCATGCCTTGCAATGCATTAGTACACTCCACCAAACCATCTGTCACAACATCCGCATGATTCAATAAGACTACTTCCATGGGGTCCTCCACATTGATCATTGAGCTTGTATCATCAATTATCACCTCAGCAACTAGGTCCACAAAAGAGCACACCTCCGTACTATTTAGCTGCCGCATTGATTTGCATACATGGAAAACGACCTTTTCATCACCCATCCTGAAAGTGAGCTCACTGGCCTCTACATCTACCAAAGCCTTCCCCGTTGCTAGGAAAGGCCTACCCAAGATAATCGGCACCTCATAGTCGACTTCACAATCCAATATCACAAAATCCGCTGGCAAGATGAATTTGTCGACCCGCACCAAAACATCATCAATGATACTCAAGGGTCGCTTCATAGTTCTATCCTCCATTTGAAGACACATCAAAGTTGCTCTCGATTGGCCAATTCCCAAGGTTTTAAAGACAGAATAAGGTATCAAATTGATACTAGCACCCAAGTAACATAATGCCTTTGCAAAGTCCGCACTACCAATAGTGCAGGGGATAGTGAATGCTCTGGGATCCTCTAGTTTGGGTTCCATTGAGTGTACAATTGCACTCACTTGGTGGGTCATATTGATTGTTTTGCACTCCATGGATCTCTTCTTTTTCACAAAGTCTTTCATAAACTTGGCGTACCCGGGCATTTGTTCAAGAGCCTCAACTAATAGTACGTTGATAGACAAACTCTTCATCATTTCTATGAACTTTTTGAACTGATTCTCATTCTTCTGCTTAGCCAATATTTGAGGATAGGGAGGAGGAGGCCTAGGAGTGGAGATTTTACTTTTGGCACAACCAGCTCGGGTATGTCAATTATGTGTTCCCCAGACGGGTTCACATCATTTTGCGATTCCTCCTCAGTGTCTCTGACATCAATCCTCACTTCACAATTTATCGTATCTTCAATCACTTGTTCAACCTCATTAGGAACTTCATCTTGTTGCATATCATCATCATCACTAACAACCCTCTTTTGCTTGGAAGAACTAGCCTCACAACCTCGACCACTCCTTGTGTTCACCGCCGTTGCATGTCCGGTATTGTTGGTGTTTCCACCCTTTGGGTTCACTACCGTGTCACTAGGTAGTGCCCCCTTGGGGAGTGTGTTCAAATCTTGTGATATTTTTCCCATTTGGACCTAAATATTGCGGATGGAGGTAGTATGGGAGGAAATTTGAGCATCCGAATCCGCATTCCACTCCATCGTCTGTTTAAACATATGCTCGATCCATCCCATATCATTGTTTGATGAACTCGGACCTTGTGATTGATAGGGGGGGGGGGGGGGATTGTTGGGTTGTTGATATATCGGGGGCCTTTGAAAGCTCGACCCCTGATTACCGTTTCCACCCCAATTGCTATTGTTGTTCCCATTCCAATTGTTGTTGTTGCCTCCCCATTGTTGCTTGTTGTTCCCCAGTTGCTAGAGTTGTTATTGTTATTCGAATTTCCTTGCCCTTGATTGTTCCAGTTTTGGTTGTTCCTCTGAGATCTCCACTGTTGGTTAGAAGAATTGTTCCTTTGCCTTTGAAAATTGTTTGCATGTATCACACCCTCATTTTGTTCATCATAAGAGTCATCATTTTTGTATCCACTCACATCTTTCTCACTTTGATCATTGTTGCTTTGCATTTGATTGCCACGTTGTCTGGGTTTGTTGAACAAAAGATTGACCCCTCCCATAGCATGCACTTGCTTTGGCCCTTGGATTTGTTCAAGCTGCGCCTTAGCAAGTTGATTCATGGTAATTTTTAGCTCAACAATGTCGTGTCCATGGTCTTGGAGTTCTTTATGAGGATTTATCACACTTGGGTCACCTTGGGGCACATTAGCCCGACTTTTCCATGCTGACAAAGTGTCATCCATTTTATCCAGAATATCACGAGCTTCATTATAAGGTAGCTTCATGAAATTACCCCCAACTAATTGGTTGACTACACACTGATTGGTCATATTGATGCCTCGGTAGAATGTTTGTTGTATCATGGCCTCCGTCATGTCATTGTTGGGGAATTCTTTGATCATTATTCTGTAGCGCTCCCAAATCTCGTGAAGAGGCTCATTTGGTTCCTGCTTGAATGCCAATATATCATATCTTAAAGCTGCCATGTGTTCGAGGGAGAAAAACTTAGCAATGAACTTATCCGCCAACTCATCCCAAGTAGAGATAGAATGGTTGGGGAGTCAGTCAAGCCAATCCAATTTTTTCCCTTGGAGAGAGAAAGGAAATAATCTGAGCCTCGAGTCATCCTCCGATTACATTGGTTTGGTTACTCCCCCAACAGGTGTCCACATATCCTTTTAAGTGTTTGTAGGCATTTTGATGGGGAGTACCCGTGAAATAACCTTGCTGATCAAGAAGAGTTAGCATGACATTAGTGATTTGAAAATTGCCCGCCCGGATTCTGGGTGGGACAATTGCACTAGCGTATCCCTCATCCGGAAGCATCCGAGGGGCTACACTTGGAGGTACCGTGGGAGGGTCTGGAATATTATCATTTGCATTGGCCTGACGACCTCGTCTTTGAGCTTGAGGTACTAGAGGCACCTCATATTCCCCGTTATCATCTACCCCCTCCCCCAATAAAACATTGCCTAGAGGATCAGCCATGTGTACCTGTAGTGATTGAAACACACAAATTAATAAAATAGAAGGAAAGAAAAACAATCTACACAACTAATCGAATAGATAGCCAACACCATTTTAAACTCCCTGACAACGACGCCAAAAAGTGATTGTCGCTCACCTACACCACTACAGAGTGGCAAGGCAAGGTCGATGTAGCTTTTACCTGATCCTATCAGGATCGAAATCCACAGGGAGTTAGATTATTGGAGTCGAGTTTCTATCCGATTTAGAAGTGTGAATTGTTATTAATTACTCTTCTAAACATGGGTTGTTTTGATTCTATACTAAGTTTAATGCTAAAAAGTACTACTATCAAGCTAGCTACAATATTTTTGTAGGATGTTATCAAGTGTTTAAATGCACTAGGGATGAAACTTGCCCCTAGGCGAGTATCTAACGAGATCTAAAATCTAGGATAAACTTGTAGGTCATGGGCTCGTGATATAACCTCATACTAATTTACTCACCCAATACCTCTCGGTAGTTTGGGTGACTTTGCCCGAATTGGCTTCCTCAAGCCTAATTGGGTGTTTCAACAAAGCAAATTAAATGACCCAAGTCGGGTATTACTATCTCTAGTTTCTACCCTTTAATTGGGGCTATCAATCTCTTGAATTCACCCCAATTCCTTGTTAGCCTAATTTACCTCAACTTGGGTTATCTTTCTCAAGAGTAACCCTAGTAAAAAAGCATGAATCAGTGTTTGCAATCACTAATTCAATGAATTAAGCATGAAATAGACTAAATATTACAGACCCAATCACAGGTAGACCCTAAAATTGAAGACCCATTAAATACCCACACTAGGGTTGGGTCACAACCCTAGCTTATGGGTCTAGCTACTCATTTTCATGGAAGAAATCAAAATAGAAGATGAAATTAATGCCATAGATGTTGATTACAAAGATTAAATCTAAGATTAATAGTAGAATCTATTCTAAAATTAGTTAAAAAGGTAAAAAGACACTATTCACGAGCTCCTTACAATATCTGATGCCCTAAAAATGAGAATAAGAAGTATTTATACACAACTAAAAATACTAGACAAAATTGCCCCTACGGAGATTCCGCTATCAGCGAAAAATTGCACGCATCAGCGGAGTGGATTCTGCGGCCGCAGAATTATAAGCGCGGACTGTGGTTCTCGACTTGGCAGTTTTCTGAACTTGTTTCCGCTCCCAGCAGAATACCGAACGCCTCAGCTGATCTCGAAAGCGCGACAATGACATTTTAGCGCTGACCGCGCTCTTGTGAAGGATCATTTTAAGCAGCTCTATGAACCTCGTATTTCGCTCCCAATGAATTATTGAGCGCTCCAGCGGATAGGAAAGCTCTGCCGCGTAATTCTGGTGCTGTCAGCGATTCCAAAAGCTTTAAAACACACTTCTCTGAAGTTCAATCCCCTACCGCTGACAAAATTCCGCTACAACGAAATGTCTTCCGCTGCGGCATAATAGTTTCGCTGGCAGCGCTTTTGCTGGGTTCCTGGGCTCTGCAAGTTTGGCTCCCGTTTGAGTTCTTTTTAGCCATTCTCCTAAATTTTACTCAAAACCTACAATTTAAGCACCTTGCATTAGTTTTCGGGAGTACCTTAGTGAAATTTTGTCCCAAAGCCTAAGCAAACGAGAGTGAATAGTAGGTAAAAATGCCTAGTTATCACCTCACAATCCCAATTAGTGGTGTGAGTTTGGGCGACATCAGTGGGTCATGGAAAATTTTCAAGCGGGTCAAGGTGAGAGCCTACAATCACTTCTCAAACCAAGCAAAACTTAAAATTTCGCCTAGAAACACATTCAGAGAAAGTTCTAGACCATTTGCACGGGTACTTGGACTAGCAACAAAAACATCTCACCTCTCGCGCAGCTGGATTGTTGAAAAAAAATAGAGTCGAGGGCCCACAACGACCATATTCAAGATTGAAAATCACTATGGCTCAACTAGACCACTCGATGATTGCCTAGGTCAACACAAGAGTCCCAAGGTCACTAACTAGAGCTACTTCTTTCTAGAAAAACTTGGTTTTAACCATAAGTACATAGTTAAGTTTGTTGCTACCAAGTGAAGCATGTTTGATTCTTTTATTCATTACTATTACTATTCTTACCTAAACACCAAAAACGGACTCAATCCCTTAAGAAGGTTGTCACGCCATCCATCGTTGGGAAGAATCACCCAGTTCACACAAAAACTGCCATTGGAAAGAACCGTGGATTTAATAAAAACAAAGGCTTATTGACCACTAAAAACATAAAAGATAACTACAAAATAAAAAATAAGCTATTAGGCTAATCAAGAAGCTACTGAATTAAACATAGAATAATAAGAAAACAAAATAAAGAAGCTACAAAGAAAGCTACTAACAACATAAATGAATGTACATAATGAGAGGGATAAAGAGAGGATGTATACATCAATAGAGAAAGAGGAATGAATATATACATAAATAAAAAGAAAAAAGGAAAATGTTATCAGTTATTACAAACCAAGTGTCAAATCATCCAAATACCAAATAAATTCCACCCCCTCGAATAAGCATAAGCATTGTCCTCAATGCTTAACAAAATAAGAATAAGGAAAGGTAAGAGTAAAGAGGACTCCGTATATAGCCTTGGATATCTCTGTGTCCATAGCAACGTCACCACCCTCAGCCTCCTCTAACTAGATGTCATCATCCCCAACTCTGGGAGTAGGTGGGTTGGTGAACATCTGTCGCACCACCTCAGCAGTGTCGGCATCCAGTTCTGGATCCTCAGACTGGCCAGCTGGTTGATCGGTGCAAAACCTACACCACTATAGAGTAGCGAGGATGGTTGATGCAGTTTTACCCAACAAGGTCGGGATCGATTTCTATAGGGAGTTAATTGATTTGGAGTTAGGTATCTAACTAATCTAGATGCATGTGTTGTTCCTAATTGCACTTCCAAACATTGTTGTGATTGATTCTATTCTAATTTTATACTATTGTATGCTAAGAGTAAACTAAGTACAATATTTTTGGTGAAAGTTTTCAGGTGTTTAAAAGGCACTAGGGTAGTGACTTCCGCTTAGGTGAATATCTAACGGGTATCGAGAATCTAGGGAAAGCTTGTTTTGATTGGGTTCGTGAAATAACCATCACACATAAGTACTCACTCTATACCTCTCGGTAGTTTGAGTGTCACAACCCAAACTGATGGGCCGCGACGGGAACCCGGTACCTTACTCAATTGAGTACATACGTAACATATGTTTCTTATTACATCATCATATAATTTTGACGTACGAGCCTAATAGGCCAACATAATCATTTATAAACTCTAAACATAAGACGACAAGGCCATACAAGTATTCATATACATGACATCGTCTACAAGCCTCTAAGAGTACATAAGTATCATAAAGGTCGGGACTGAGCCCCGCCATACTAATCAATACATGTCCCAATTATACTGACCAAATAAGCAACTCCGGAGAAAATGGAGCGCACCAACATCTTCCGCTAAGCTGATTGCCTACTTGGAAGGCTCTCAACCTGTCTATCAGGACCTACGGGCATGAAACGCAGCGTCCCCAGGCAAAAGGGACGTCAGTACGAAATAATGTACCGAGTATGTAAGGCAGTATACAGAAAGCTGAAACTGAACTGATAATTTGAACATATGCTTACCTGCTGATACTGAGTCAATTCTCTTAATATAATAAGTAAAATAGTTGTCTGTCCCTACAAGGCTCTGTATATATATATATATATATATATATATATATATATAATAATAACTGCTTTGCCGTAGTAGGCTCGCTCATAGGCGCTCGGCCATACTAGGATTTGTATCTCGGCCTACTGGGCTCACTCATAGGCATTCGGCTATAGTAGGCTCGGTATATAACTTACCATCTGATCAGAGGTTGCCTCAATTTTCGACCAAATCCAAGCAGTTGGATTTTGCGTTCTAATCTTCAGTAAATTAGAAAGATATGAACAAACTTTGTATTCACCTTTTAATTCCCTTTCATTCTCTGACCCAAAAATGAACTAAGCTTGTAAAGAGACCAAAAACCTAGTAAGTGTATTAAACTTACACGTCGCTACCTTTAAGACACTAAGCTTATATGACTACTTAGTCATATTGTGGTCTACTGCTGCGTGTGGAGTGGTGTGGGGATTATTTATCTTTATCCACTTATTAGGTAATTAGGCAATATCTCGTTACCCGGTAATTAATCAATTACCCGCATAATTAAGAATTATCTCAATTTACTTAAAAATTCTACTTATTTTTAATATACTTTATATATTATACTACCGTGGTCATATGGTACCTTGCATGGTACTAGTCCATAAATACCGAGTACTTTAACTCGAGCTGTATTTTATCCCAACATGCTAAACTTGGACGAAAATTCGTTTTCTTTGACTTGCTTCCCCTCTCACCTTCACAAATTTACTTATCACTTGTTTGAAATAGAAAAATGCTTAAAATCTCAAATTAATCCCATCCCCGAACCTACGTTGATTAACTTACGACGAAACTTTAACATACGAAAATGCGAGATGTAACATCATCCCCCCCTTTGAAACATTTGTCCTCGAATGTTGACTGGTTCTCTTACATTTTTATAGTCTATGTCTTCCGAATACTTTATTACTCTCCTTGACATCTAGGCAGTTGTTCTGTGATTAAATCCAAAGGCCAGGGCATTCCCCCCTTTTAGGCCTCTTTCTCACCCCACGACTTATGGTCAGAGTGCTTCCAGTCTCGTAACTGTTGCTACCTTCTATCATGCAGCCTGTACGACTTTGACCTTGTAAGTGCGCTTATGCGTCTCTTCCTTCGCTTTTTCCTCCAGCTGTTAGCAAATTTCTAGGTCTTACTTTGTAAACATATACATAGCTCAATATGATGTCTCTCTGGGCATCTATAGGTATACTGAAGTTCTTCGCTCGATACCTTGTACCACTTGCGAATATTGCTATATCTTATTTCATAGACCTGAATCTTTATCACATCTACGTAGGTCATACTATATCATAACTCTTACTTTGATTTATCATTACTGAGTTCTGCAACTAACTCCATGTTACTCTCGTTGCTTATCCTTAAGACTAATGGTCTAATTTCATATACTGTTGAACTTTCATCCATTTATTGTTGATTCACCATCTACCACTGATAACTTGATCTCTTATGACACCTCCGCTAGGGATCATGTTTCATCGGGGAACATCTAAAATGATTAGACTGATCCACCTTTAGCGATACCATGCTTTCATAACTGTATCTCAAAGCATCCCCATTTGATTCACCTTGCGTGGGTATTTTAATCCTGTCCAATTCATAAGACCCCTTTCTTTTCTTCGTCAGATCATTACTCAATCGAAGGCCCAAACATCATCCTTCATCTATCACAATTACACCCTTATTCTAATTATAGTGAGCTTTGTATAACTTAGAGAAACCATCTACTCTTCTTGTTTTCATGGGCTTAATCATGAGGACTTATCTATTTTCGTTACCTTCTTACTCGTCCGTCCTTATCCTTACTCCTGTCTTCTAGAACCTTGTCGCTTCACCGCACAATAACTTGCGACCTACACATATCTATTTATATTACTTTCAACCTTTCAACTTGCTTGCATCATGGATTTCCCTATATCATTTTTGGAACATCAAGCGAGACATCACATTGTCTCTAACTCTTCTTTACTCTCCTAGTCGGTCTTTTTGATACCTAGACCATAGGCTGGAAGATATGCTACGGACGATTCCGCTATTATTCCTAGATATTGAATCCCCCGCGCTTATAGCCATCTATCCGATGTATGAACTGTTCACAACCTTCTACATTTGAGTATCCCGCACATTTTTTTACCTTTGCCTTAAAATCTCGCATCATATCTTCTATTTCTTTCACGATCTCCCTTCCACATAGGTATAATTCACGTTTATAACTTGATGCTCTATTATAATAATTGTTCCTCTGGTGCATACACTATCCGGTGGGAGCTTCGTACTGACTCTTTATGAGGCTGGTACTCTTCTCACATGCATCATCATAGGACCCTTATAAAAATGGCTATTGTAATATCTCTCTTGTACATATGATATTAAGAGTGATTCTACAATGTTCTCAATCATGTTGTCTATAATTTTCTGGGTCCAATAATCGGGACTCCTGATTTTGTTGTTGTTGATGTAACCCTTTAGTTTCCTCTTCCTTCTAATCAGCCTTTATGTAGGCTTAAGCTATATTCCGATCTGCATCTCCTGGTATTACTCATTACCCTAGCCCTTCATGGGCGATATGGAATATCCATGACATAATCCTTAAACAATTAAATCCTTCATCTATGACCTGGGCTCAACTTTTTCTTTTAACGTATACCAGAATCTTCTACGACTGTATATGCTGCAACTATAAAACTCCAAACTCTTAAGTGCGTTCATAACGTCACCAACTCGGGATCATTGATTGAATAATTCTTTCCGTTCCTTATTAGCTTTCTTTAAACGTACGTAATTATTATTATATTTTTTTCTGGTCTTTCTGCTCCCATGTTGCATTCATACTTAACTTATCCTAGTTCCAACGCATGCCAGAAATTTGTTTTTTTGTGTAACTCATATGGTCTCGAATATTACCTTCAATTTTTCTCCACGTTTATTGGCCACGGTAGGTGCCACTTGCTTTTGGAGTGCGTACAATTTTTTTTTTGTAGTTAGGCTATTTTTTTTGCATGACCAATTCTACTTCGAGTTTCTATGTTTAGGCTGAAGCCTTCTTTCTTATTTCCTCAGATAGTTTTACATTGTAGTCTTAATGAGGACCTTCTGACTCTTGTAAAGCTGCGAGCTTATTATAGACCTTTTGATGTCCTTCCTTGCCTATAATCATCTGTAGTTGCTTACCTCTATATCCTTGTGCTTGTAGGGTTGCTTTTGAACTGTTATTTTGACTGTATTCCCAATGGCATTCTATTTTATTTTCGTATACCCATATGGTACCTTTTTAACTTCCCCAACTCTTATACGGATATATCTCAAGTATTACAATGTCATAACTGCGAGGCCGAATTCCCCAGGTTGGGGTTCCCTGTGTTTATCTTATATTGATCTGCTGATTTGTCTTTATCCTCTTGTTTAGCCATAACAAGACTCTTCCTGAATCAACTAATAACTGCTTGTTGGTCTGTTCTCATATCAATACTCCGCATAATCTTTCTTGAGTTGTTTCCTTTGACTTAACTTACATCTTGTGCTGGCTCTTTATTTATCAATAACATCCCGGGCCGGAACCCTTACTTCCTCTCATTGGCGTCGTGCTTGCTTCATGTTCTGGAATTATAGCATATAAGTAGGAGCTGAATAAGTGTAATCTCATTACTTTTTCGTTGTTACCGCATTCTTCCTTTACCATTCCATGATTACTAGCACTACTTTATTCCGACTTCATGGCACACCACTCTATATTCCCCCCTTTAGGGGAGTACTAACATTTAGTGCTATGATGATCTACATATAAATGTTTTACCTCTTCATCCTTGGCGTCTTTTCACATCATCGATGACCCTTATTCGCCTTGCGTTAATTGTTCTATACCAAGGATAACAAATTTCCTTACTCAAGAGGGATACATCTAGTGTAACCGTCACGTACAGTCCCTTCAGTTTAACTTTGCTCACTTTGCTTGATTTAGGGAAGTGTTTTCCTGAATGACCACTTTCTGAATTTCTCATGAATGTTCTTCTTTTGTACATTCTATTAACGCCGGGGCAAAATCTGAAATTCTGATGATACTGACTATTATCCAGTCACTCAGTCCTTAATTCACGTCTAGTTATCCTGTTCACCAGCCCATACTGACTTGTATTACTTTGGGGGGTTTAACTTTTCCTTTTGTTCACGAACTTGTTTCTCGAAATGAGGATATGACTTTATGAACTATACTCTTTTATTGTCTCAAGGCCCGTCACTTTTCGTCTTTTCCTTCACTTTCCTATAAATGCTGTAATGCTGTCATTTTTTTTCTCTGGTCTACCGTTGTCATCCATGTATCGCATCTTACTCATAAAGCACACTCTTGTTATTTACTGCTAACATTTCTGTCTATCACTTTATTCTGTAACTTATCGACAAGATATTCTTTTGCTTTTAGCTCCCCTTTGCTCCATCCACTGGCTCTTCGGGTTGCTTACCATTATTTCTCTACTAGGGACGTGAGTCATACTAGATGATATTTATCCTTTCCAGTCTTCTAGTGCCTATCTTTGTAGTACTCATATCTAGCTGTACTATTTTATAGTGCACCATCGGGGTGTCTGACAAGGAGATCCATTAGCACTTTATCCTTCGGAAATGTCAACTAACGCAAACAATCTATCCCTCATTTTGGGTAACTCTAACCCCAGCCGAATCCTGATATCCGTCTTTCTCTTATACTAGTTATGTTAGCTTCCATAAGGCATGAATGATATGGGTGTGGACAATTGTACATACCTTTCTTACAATTGAAGGTAAATCAAAACGCTTATATTTTTCTTCCTGAATTGCAAATACCGATAAACTTCATTAACTGGGTACCTCGTTCCCTTCTTCACCTTGCTCCTTTTACTTGTTGAAACTTGTGTCTAACTTCCGATTCTGTTATTCCTTTTTACCGTAAGAGTGGATAAGTATTCTTTCCTTAAAGATCCTTATAAAGAACCTTACACCTTTTAGTACACACATAATCTACTAAAGACCCCACATTTACTCATCATAAGCAAGATGCAAAATCGAGTTCCTCTAACTCAACACTTCCACATCTATATCTCTTATCGATCGTCTTTCTGAATGTAGGTATCATCGTGTTATGAATAAAATAGAATTTAGGAGTTTGAATTCTTACAACGAAGCTCTATCACACGATCTAGAGTAAGAAGAAAGAGTGATGGTCCTAAATGCCCTGTAGCCTCCTGCTTATAAGTGTGGTGCACTGCACACCCATAAACAAGACTCTACTAGACATGGCTTGTAGACTTCCAAGGACATAACTTCTCTGATACCACTTTTTGTCATTACCCAAACTGATGGGCCGCGACGGGCACCCGGTACATTACTCAACCGAGTACCAACGTAACGTATCTTTCTTATTACATCATCATATACTCGTGGCATACGGGCCTAACAAGCCAACATAATCATTTATAAACTCTAAACATAAGCCGACAAGGGCATACAAGTATTCATATACATGACATCTGTCTACAAGCCTCTAAGAGTACATAAGTATCATAAAGGTCGAGACTGAGCCCCGCCATACTAATAAATACATGTCCTAATTATACTGACAAAATAAGCAACTCCGGAGCAAATGGATTGCACCAACATCTTCCGCTAAGGTGATAGCCTACTTGGAGGGCTCTCGTCCTGTCTATCAGGACCAGCGGGAATGAAACGCAACGTCCCCAGGCAAAAGGGATGTCAGTACAAAATAATGTACCGAGTATGTAAGGCAGTATACAAAAAGCTGAAACTGAATTGATAATCTGAACATATGCTTACCTGGTGATACTGACTCAATTCTCTCAATATAATAAGTAAAATAGCTGTCCGGCTCTATAAGCCTCGATATATATATATAACTGCTCTGCCATAGTAGGCTCGTTCATAGGCGCTCGACCACAGTAGGCTCAGTATATAACTTACCATCTGATCAGAGGTTGTCCATTAGGGGCCTGCCCATCGATTATAGCTCGATGATAATGAAAATACTATAATATAGTATATATAAATTCTTTGCTCTCTTGACTGAAAAAAAAAGAAAATACTCAAATGAATATAAAGTCCCGATAAAGAGAATATATTAACTTACAAAACTAGGAAAATTTACGTAACTTGCGAGACTAGCAAAATATACGTAAATTCCGGGATATGAATTTTCATTATGCCTCGTTATCATACTCGTGTAATTACGAGATCATGCCAATTTGAAAGAAGGTCTTAGCCTTAACATACCTGGAGTAGGAAAAACTCCGTATAATATTCTTGGCGAAGATTGGTACGTGGATTGAATTAGCTTCCGTTCTTGAAGCAAATTGAACGAACTAAGCTTCTGCTCTTTGAAGCAATTTGGAACTAGGAAGATGGAAATGTTTCATGCTTTTAGGATTATAGATGTTTTTTTTGGTTCCTTTTTGTCCACATGAATCGAACAAGATTTGTTTTCCTTTTAGATATATAGCAGAAGTCTGTAAGTCACTTTGCTGGGATGACTGCTTCTTTTTTTTATAATGATATCTATAACAAATCAAAGTTTGGCTCATCTAGAAATTTTCGACCAAATCCAAGCAGTTGAAGTTTGCGTTCTGTTCTTCAGTAAATTAAAAAGACATGAACTAAGTTTGTATTCACTTTTTAATTCCCCTTCATTCTCTGACCCAAAAATGAACTAAGCTTGTAAAGAGACCAAGATTTAAGAGACCAAAAACCTATTAAGTGTATTAAACTTACACGTTGCTACCTTTAAGACACTAAGCTTATATGACTACTTAGTCATATATCTCAATTGTGGTCTACTGCCGTGTGGGGAGTGGGGTGGGGATTATTTATCTTTATCCACTTATTAGGTAATTAGGCAACGTCTTGTTACCCGGTAATTAATCAATTACCCGCATAATTAAGAATTATCTCAATTTACTTAAAAATTCTACTTATTTTTAATATACTTTATATATTATATTACCGTGGTCATATAGTACCTTGCATGGTACTAGTCCATAAATACCGAGTATTTTAGCTCGGACCGTATTTCATCCCAATATGCTAAACTTTGACAAAAATTCGTTTTCTTTGAATTGCTTCCCCTCTCACCTTCACGAATTTACTTATCACTTGTTTAAAATAGAAAAATGCTTAAAATCTCAAATAAATCCCATCCCCGAACTTAAGTCGATTAACTTACGACGAAACTTTAACATACGAAAATACGGGATGTAACATTGAGTGACTTTATCAAATTTGGCTTTCTCAAGTCCAAATGGGTGTTCATGCATTACAAATGATATTGGCTCAAGTCGGGTATTACTATCTCTAGGTTTAACCCTTTAATCGGGGTTATCAATCTCTCGAATTCACCCCAATTTTTTGTTCGCCTAATTTTTCTAGAATTAGTCCCTCTTTATCAAGAAGAGCCTAAGTTATAAAGGCACGAATCAGTGTTTGAAACCACCAATTCTACAATTCAAGCAAGCTAAATATCACAAACCCATAAAAAACTAAGTCCTAAAATTCCAGACCCATTAAACACCCACACTAGGGTTGGGTCACAACCCTAGCTATGGGGTCTAGCTACTCATAATATCAGCAGAAATCAAAGATAAAGAAGAACTATCAGCCATAATATTAAAATGGAAGATTAAAATCTAAAGTTTCAAGAGAAATCTACTACAAAATTTCCCTAAAATGGTAAAAACCTTCGTTCACATGCTCTGCTAAACAAAACTTAACCTAAAATTGTCAAAAAGGTCTATTTATACTAAGCTGAAATTTCTGAACAAAAATACCCCTATGGAGGTTTCGCGGACGCGTAATTCTGACCGCCTCCGCGTTTGGACTTTCGCAGCCGCGTAATAGTGAGCGCGATCTGAATTTCTTCATATCTGGGCTTGGGTAGAGCTTGGTATCGCAGAACGCTTATTTTCAACCGCGTCCACGTGAGATACATTCGCAGCCACGTAATTTGGGCGCAAATCGTGTTCTTCAATTGAGCCCAAGTTGTAAAGTCTCTGAACCCTGAAACACGCACTCAGCGGAATTCCCATCGCGGCCGCACCAGAGATTTAATGGCCGCACTTTTTCATCAAGGTCATCATTGATTCTTGTGCTCAAACAGCCTCTCTGAATCTCACTTTCACGGGCCATGTACTTGTGGCCGCCTCAACGTTGGTCCTTACGCGGCCGCGCTTTTCTGCCGCTCTTAGCGCTCTTGTTCCAGTCTTGGATTTGTGCAACTTTGACTCCTTTATGAGTGGATTAAGGTTTCTTTGGATCATTTTGAACAAACCCTGCAAGCATGCACATTAAGTTAGTTTTCGGGAATTTCTTCAAGCATTTTTGGCCCAAAACCTAAGTAAAAGAGAGCAAATAACAGGCTAAAATCTCTACTTATCAACTCCCTCAAACTTAGGTTTTTGCTTGTCCTCAAGAAAACAAGGTAATTCCCACCTCCACAAGAAAAAGAGAAGGATATTTCAGCTGTACTAAGGTGACTTCATCAAGCATCAGTTGGGACTAACACTTATCTTCAACACAAATGCATTATCAACAACATCATGTTACGACCTTTTGAGTTCTGTAGTTTTAGTGTGACACAAGAGCATCAAAAGTTGACTCAATTCATCAAGGAAGTCTCACATAGGTCATTCTGGATCCCAGACTCCTCCTCCTCTACTATCCATGAGCTAATCTCACTTTATAGAATATGACACTCAAAACAAGGATTGTAAAGAAGTGCGCTCATCACTCTCAAAAGAATGTCACAAGTTCGGCTCTAAGTACCATAAGATTGCCCCTTATGTAAATCACCACTAATATAAGCTCACTCGACTTGAAATCATATAGGACTTTAGCAGGATGTAATGCATGCTTTTGGATCATGGTAGGACATAACGAACTATGTTGGGTATCTTTCCTTAAGTACTCCATTTTCTCATTTTGGCTCATACCTTCTTGACTCTTTGAGTCATTTTCTTTTTCCTTAGGGGAACTAGAGAGACACATTGTCGCTCTTTCTTACTCATGATAATCATTTTTCTCTTTTTCTCATCATTCCATGCCTTTCAGCATTGTTTTCTTTGAATCCCTTAGACATTTACTTTCTTTTTGACATGTTCCTTTTTGGCTTTTCATCATTTTCTTTGCCTTCCCTTTTCATCAATACTTTTCCTTCTTTGATCCTTTCATCACTTTGAATTCCTCGTATCTCCCCCAAACTTATGTTTTTACCAATTGTTCATCATGAATGCTAAGGAAAGATTGGGTGCCAAGAGAGGGTCATTATAAAATAGATAAACGCTTGTAATGTGGCTATTGAATGAAAAAAGCTTAGGCTCGAAGGGGTTGACTAGGGATATCATATTGGTAGAATATTGGAACTTTCAAAGTTCAAATGGGACCAAGGAGATCTTAAAATCACTTCTCAAGTCGAGCTACACTTTGGATTTTTCCTAGACAAAAATTCAGGGCAAGTTCTAGACTTATTGGCACGAGAATTGGACTTGCAATTCGATACCTCATCTCTCAAGCTACTGGATTGTTAAAGAGAACATAGTCGAGGGCCCACAACAACCCTAACTAATACTGAAGATCACAAATGGCTCAAAGAAACCACTTGATGATAGTTTTAGTCAACTCAAGAGTCTAAAGGTCACAACTAGAGCTATTCTTTGTCAATCAACTTGTCTCTAACTATGAGGTCGAAGGTAAATGTGTTAGTAACAAGTGAAGCCTACTTGAGCCATTTTTATTCATTACTACTATATATCAAAGAAAAAAGAAAAACATACTCAATCCCTTAAGAAGGTTGTCACGCCATCCATCATTGGGAAGAGCCACCCGGTTCACACAACATACACCTTTGGAAAGAACCGTGGCATTAAGAAAACCAAAGAATTATTGATTACGAAAAATGTAAAAAGAAGCTAAAACTCAAAAAGAAGCTACTAAAGGATATAAGAAGCTAAGATATTAAGGAAAAATACAAAAGAAGTTACAAAGTAAACTACGGTAAGTAAAATGAATATATACAAAATGGGAATGAATATTTAAATGGAATGGTAAAGTTATATATGTCACACCTCCTTTTCACCGGTGAGGGTAATAAGAGAGTTTTTCCAATTAAAGTGATATTAATCGATTTTAGGACTTATTATTATTTCAGAGTCGCCACCCGGATTTTTGACGATGCTCCAAGACACATTTTTGTTTTTAAAAAAAATCCCAAACCGAGGAAATTTGACTATGTTTTGATTTGTCTGCGACCAGAAATCCGAGTAAGGAATTCTGTTAATCCGGGAGAAGGTGTTAGGAACTCCCGAATTCCGTGGTTCTAGCACGGTCTCTTGATTATTAATATTTGGCCTAATTATCTAGTTATTTACATATTTTAAAACCTATTGTGCTTTTTAGCCTTTTTTCACTTTTGAAACCGCTTTTAATATTTATGGATTTATCTTGAATAAGTCACGACGTCGTGCACTTATTTGTTTTTGGAAATGCACCCGTAATTGCAACACGTGATTTTAATATAATTTTATGTTGAAGTCAAGGACATGAGTTGTCGCACCCGAGTGTAGATTACGTAGTCAGGACTATGGCCGTGACAGTTTTATAACGCCCATTTGAGGCAATGTTCGATCATTCTTTATGTTTTATACTTTTGAAAGAGTATTTTAGTTTTAATATCAATCAGGACGTTTATGGATTTATCTTAAACAAGTCACGATGGCGTGCACTTATTATTTTTGAGCACATGCCAAACACGTCATATGAAATGCACCCGTGGTTGCTATGTACATTTTATTAATTTTCGGAGTTAAGGGTCAGGGGCATGAGTTTCCACTCCCGAGTGTAGATTATGGTGATCCTGGAATAATATTTAATTCTTTACCAAATTTTGCAAACTAAAGGTATCATTTTACCTAGAGGATTGCCTAAAATGATATTAATTAGCCTAAAGGACAACATATTTTGGGCTACGGCCACATTTAGCCCTAAGTTATTTCAACTCTTTTTGGCCAATCCTAATTTGGTTATTGAACAAGAAGGGATTTGTTTAATTTGAACTAAACACTACTAGATACAGGTATAAACAGAAACATTGCACTCTGAATGATAATTAGGAGAAAACTTGCACGTTTAATGTTGTTTGCCAGTTATCAGAGGGACATTGTTTGGAAAATCATACTCATATATATCAAGGATTCACCAGATCAAGCACAAGTAAATCGCGGGATTTTTGAGCGCGCAGGTTATCAAAAATGAAATTTAAAGTTTTGGATAGATTAGTCTTAAAACCAAGATCATACCAATTCTAAATGCTTTTGAATTTGTAATCTAGAACTGTTTTGTGGTTTCTTTTTAAGGAAGGATGTAGCGCAAACAGCTTTACCAATTCAGACTTGGTCGTTTGAAACACAGGTTACTAGAATCGAAATTCATTCGTAAAAATATGCATACGTTGGTTTTAGAAAATTTATAGGATGCGCAATGAACTGAGAGTAATTAAATAATTCCAACTTATATTGAAGACAACTAAAATTAGAAATATCTGTTTCCAAATCAATAGGTGTTTGTAAAATCCTATGCATGCTAATTTTGAACATACACTCCATTTTTATCTACTGACATCATGCTACTTTTAGAAAACAGGAACACAAATTGTAAGTTTGACATTACTAAAGCCTTCTTTTCTAAAATCAGTATGATCACTAAATAGAATTAAATGTGCAGTCCAGTTTAAGTTACAACGTAGAAGAATTACAGCATCATTGCTACTATGCGAATACATTTTTTCAAAAGAGAGGAAACTAAAATGGCAACTTCAAGCTAATTGTCTGAATTGAATTCTTCTAAGGTTTTACATGCGAGACCTATTTCATAATATGTGGAACACCCCAAATAATTGGGCGTGCTATGCATCCACCAGACTAAACAGGACCATGAAAAGAGGTTAAGTTTAAACCTGATGATGCTGTGCTAAACTATACTAAAAAGAAGAGTTATTTATGCATTCTTCTGACCATGAATGGGTCATACTTTAATCCCATAATGTCAACACAAAACTAAGTCTATATTTATATGGAGACTTGCTTACTGAGTCTCTTCAGTGACCACATAAACACAAATAAGAGCATCTTTTAATCTAAAACTATAAGTCCAAAATTTTGTTATTTGGACAGTAGTAACAACAGACCTTCAGACATTTATAGTATGAGTCATACCATAAAGGAGGTTAGACTCAACCTTGATGATGCTTTACACCACTTTAACAGAACAAGTTCCTGCCTTTTTTATGGACTGAATCTGACCATAAAAGGGGTCAGATTCAACTCCATAGAGGTCATCTTTTGTGACTTTCGACTCATACTTATACTATGACTTTGATTTTAGGCATGTTTTAGAGAATAAATGTGATCAAATTAAGGGATTCAGATTCTTTTCCCTAGGATCCTTTTGATTACCCACTTTTTATCCGTAAGGGGGTGATTTCCAGCACCTTAGGCTACTGTTTATGCACTACTAAGGGGTGAGTTTGACTATTAAGAAGTCAGGCTCATCTACCCTAGTGCCAACTATCTAGAGACTTGCTTGTTGAATCTCTTCAGTGCCCAAAGAGACCCAATCAAAACCATATTTCTGCAATCTTATGGAAAATATGTGACCATAGAAGAGGTCAGATTCAACATCCAAGTGCAGATTATTCCAATAATGGACTAACACAAAACTAATATCCAATGATACTCAATGCATTTTAACCAACTTAGAACCAAAACAAAATAATTCTAAGGATTTAGATATTATACACACAACATATATTCATATCATATAAACTAAATATTACTTCATATTTATAGACCAAGAACAAAGAAGAAGATTCAGCTTGACATAATCTCAAAAAAAAAAAAAAAAACATAGCAAGAATCAAACATTTCAGCATCAAACTAACAACAAATTCTGAGTATAACAATTTCATTTGAAGTTCATTGTTACATACCTCTTTTGAAGAGAAAATAATCAAAAGAAACCTGACCAAATAAAGGGCAGGCAGAGATGGAAATCAGCAAGAAGAAGAAAAACCCAACAACAACAAACAACATACCCAAAACCAAACAACCCCAGCAGGAAATTAACCCAGGAGTTTTGAGTATAGACACTTAAAATTCTCAGAATCAGGATACCCAGGAAGAACAAGAAGCTGAGAACCAAAATAATACCCCGATGGATTTTTGTTCTAAGGAAGTAGTCAGATTTTCTTTGTTTTCTACTTATGTTTTGGAAATTTTGTTTGTGAGCAGCAGCTGCTATCTTTTTCTGTGTCCTAGAGTGTAGGGATCCTTTTCCATTTATAGAGTAACTTAGGGTGGTATCAAAAAGACATATTCTACCCTAAAGGATCAGATTATTCTCTCATTCGGACAGCTGTCCGTCTTTTTTCAGGCCCAAAAAAGATAGCTTTACAGTGCTAGGACCTTCTAGATGTCCTATGTTTTGTAAATTTCAGATTTTACCCCCTAGGAGATTGATTATTTCATCTATACCCTGAGGTTTTTACATTAGTCTGATCCTAGAATTCCTCTTAGGACTTTCTAGAACCAGCTAGATGATTCTAATTGTCTTAGTGTCCATGACTAGCTATTAGAAACAAATTATAGAAATTAACCAATAGACACAGAGGAGGGCAGTTTGTTTAGGTCAATTGAATGTGTCAATCTAACCTAAGAGTTGAAATTAGGTTAGCCTATGATTAAATTGAAGTTAGTACCTAATTGTGGCTAAATATCGTTTTAAACCAACCTCAACAATACATGATCCAACTATTGGTGAATAACACACATAGAGGCTGTCATACTATTTTTTACAAGAAGAAGCAATAACATCAATTAACACATAAATTCATGGATCTAACAATCTGAGTAGACAGCTAATCACTCATGTTCGCTTATTATAGGAAACCATTAATAAACCCATATAGATATCTTAATGATTTAGCTTAGGCGAAAAAAGTAAAGAAGGGGAATCTGCAAGCCTAATACTAATTTAGTTACACAAGCAAACTCGTAACAAATTTAGGAAGGAAACAAGCAGAATAAATTAATCAACACGGATCAAAGGAAAAAAAACATATATATGAAGCAGTGATATAAACCTAGGCTAAGAACATGATTATCACAGAGCCCTAGTTACTAAAACATGAATATCCGTTTGGAGCTTGAATTAATCGAGAAGAAATATGAGCAGGTAGGAGAAAATAATGGAAGAAAACATAAATCTAGGCATNTGACCGGACTTCGGGGACCTCCAAAAGTGACTCCCACTCGCATGAATCGATGGCTCTTGTCAAGAGCCATCGACTCATGTGAGTTTGAGTCACAGGGTCGAAGCAGAATTGCACTCACAAGGATTTCTACGTTCTCAGATTTTAAATCGGGGAATTGTGAGTGATTTTCTAAAGAAACCAATGGCAGGACGGGGTAGAGGGGGAAGAGAAGACTGTAGGGTTAATGTTTGGGGTCGATTGGTGAAGATCCGTCGTCGGTAGGCTATTTATGGCCGGCGGAGGTGGTGAGTGTTTGAGGGCGGCTAGGGTTTGGTCTAGGGAGAGAGACGAGAGAGTGGGGGGTGTTTTGGGGGGTAGGGGTCCGTTCGGACACTTATATAGTTTAGAGGGGGGAGTTCGGGAGCCGTTGGATCAAATCGGTCCAATGGCTAGGATTGGAGGGTACAAAACGGGGTCGTTTGATTTATGGCTGGGGCAGGCCGGGTTTAAGGATTTGGGCCTGGGTATTAGGAGGGGGATTTGGGTTTAGGGAGATGACCCAACCACTTTTAGCCCTCTTTTAGAAAACCTTAGGTTAATTAAACTAAATCCATCAATTAAAATTTCTAAAAATATAGTAATTAGTTCCAACCTAGTTTATCTAATTATAATTTAACTAATGAGTGAATCAAAAAGTGAAGCCATGAGTTTAGTACCCATAATTATTTACAGAACAAATTTTGTAATTTTCTTAGTAAAAAATCATTAAATTATGCAACTAATTATCAAGAACCTAATTATGCCAAATAATTAAAATTTTAAAACGTTTTTTGTTATTATTTTATATGTTATAAATTTTAAAAGATGAATTGTGATCATACAAAGCAAATAATTCACAAATAGACACTGAAATTCAACAAAAATCCATTAATGTACTTATCCAATTTTGTAGGATTATTTAGTAGGTAAAAAATTATATGCTCACAATATACGTACCAAAAGTGAAAATAATGATAAGTCAAAAATAAAGGAAAATAGGATCAGAATTATTACATGCCAGTCATCAAATCAAAATAAAACCAGCCCCCAAATAAAAGATAGCATTGTCCTCAATGCTAAAAGCAAAAATAAGATTAAGAAAGGGATAAAGAGTAAAGAAAACTTCCGATGTGGTCTCTGTCTGCATGGGGTCAGGCACACTAATCGGGTCCTCGGACTGCCTAGGCTCATCAGCTCCATCCGGGTCCTCCAACTGTATCTCCAAGTCCTCTGACTGGGGCACCACAAATCTTCTCACTGGCTCTTTGTCAGCCTCCTGCTCTAATACATGTGCTGTCTGTGTTGCTGGAGCAGTCTCCTCCATAAGTAGGTCCAGTGGGATGTCACCGACAGAAGTGAACTTCTCCACCTCCTTCTTCAGCTTCTTCACTGACTCCCTTGAGACTTGAGTCTTTCTCATTTTCTTGAACGTCTTTCCCAGCTCCTTTATTGCCTTTCCATGGGAATCCAAAGTGTCCAAGATCTTCTTTTGGTTGTCCAGGAGTTGTTTCAATGAATCCTCCATGGATGGAGGTAACTGAAGCTGTGCTGGGACTGCCTGCTCTGTGACTGAACTGGATAAAACACACAACTTTGATGTAGCTGCCTGCATCCAATTGTTAATACTGGATAGAGTTTGAGTAACCCTCAGTGCAGTCTGAGGGTAGGTGGAGGATGATGGCACAGATAATGGGTCGGTGATAGATGGGCCGGATGAAGGAGGTGGCGTAGCTGCCGAAGAACCTGCAGCTGTGGAAGGCTCTGACCCGGTAGCCTCTACTCTTGGCTCTTCAAACTGGCTATAGAGAATAGTGGCTTTTCCTTTGGATTTTGAATTGTCTGCTCCCTGAAGGCTGTACCAGGAGAAGGGCCTCTTCGGCTTCATCTTCGTGTAAAGTTTCTCCCCTCAACCCCTTGGTCCTCTAGGTACATAGTGATGAAATTGGGGTAAGGGTAGGATCTTTCTTCCTTCCCGGTTGCCTTGGATATGTTCTGGGCCATGAGGTTCCCCACATTTATTGGGTACCCCGCCATGATAAAAGCTATGAGAATCGTCCTGGAGATTGGAATCGTCCTGGAGAATCGTCCTGTTTGGCCATTTCGTTCTCGAGGACGGCCAACTTTTCCTTCAAGCCTATGACTTCCTTGTCATATTTCCTTTTTAGTCTCTGGACAAACTCTGTTCTTTCCTCTGTACTTATTGTTAATCTTGCCCGAAATCCGGTCAGTTCTTCTTAAGCTTTGTCTAGATCATTCCCATAGCTGCACACTTTATGCCTCAGGCTGTTGATAAGCCTTTCATCAGTTCTGCTTCTCTCTGGGTTCTCAACAGCTGTTTTTAATTCCTGTATCTGGGCCCGGAGAACTTCATTTTCTTGGGCTAATATATTTTCTCCCCTTCAATTGTGGCAGTATGTAGAATGTTTTCAAATTTGATTTCCCTGACCTGGGCTTCTAAATTGCTTATGGTGGCTTGGTAGCTATTTTCCTTTGCTAGCCAAGCCCAATGCTCTTGTGTTTTCTTGGTGAATTGTTGCACGTGGGGTCTCTTTGCGGGTCGTTCTTGATCTTGATGCTCCCTGCCTCTTATGCCATACCAAGAAGTGTAGGCGGGCGCCACTTCCCCTGTAGATAAATCTCTCACCCGAGTTTGAGGTTATAAAAACCTACACTCGTTCCAGATTTGACGGACCCTGCCTTCAGAAAATGCAGCTCTCGGGCATAACTCAATGGCTTGTTGGCTTAAATCCTCGTCATGGGGAACATCCTGTTGTCTCCCCAACTGGCGTAAGACCCGGTGTGGGGCATATGGCTGAATGCTTCGCAGGCCCATTAACAGGAGATAGAAAACCTCAGCAGATATATTGATAACCTCGCCGACAGGGAGCTACCCGAACGTCCACTCGATTTGGTCGGCAGGCTTCCGTGACCTCAGGAAATTTGTGGCCCTTTACCTGAGTACCATGTTCCTCGATGCAATTCAAACCGGTTAAGCCATAGTTCATGTAGCCTGGGCGGTGACAGAGGTGCTCGATCAGCCAGATTTGTAGAAGCAGGTTGCACCCCTCAAAGAACTTTCCCCCAGATTGGAAAACTGTCAGAGCAAGGTGCCCAAGAATGCTACCACGAAAGCTAGCCCCCGACAGGCTTCCCATTTGGCCTGATCTTTGTGAGTTGGGCCAGTTTTGTTAGCCTCATAACCCTGGGGATCTCCATAACGTCTGTAAAGAAAATAGGAAGTGTAGAAACCTTCAGACAGGTGTGGGTATTGGACGTCCCGACTAATGTTCAACAGATCCAAAAACTTAAGTGGAGTCACCGCCCTGGGTGCCACTGAGTACCGACTTCTAAGATTATCATTGAGACCAGCATACCCTGCTATTTCCTCTAGCGTGGGCGTCAATTCAAAGTCTGAATAGTGGAACACGTTGTGTACGGGATCCCAAAATGGTACTAGAGCCTCGACGATGTCCAACCTCGGCTTGATTTTTAAAAGACTAGTAAGTCCCCCCTAAATCTTTCATAACAGACTTTCTACTAGCTTCCCCCAAGTCGCTCCACCACATGTGGAGTCCTAGAGGGATTTCCTAGACTGCCCTGAAGGGAATGTTTTCAACTGTATTCATCCTGCACATTCATTTTTTTTATTAAAACCACAAAAATTTTGAAAAGTGTTATTTTTGCAAAGGGTTTTGTAATAAAGCAAAATGGACCATCTTTGCGAATACGGACCTTCAATACTTCGGGTAGGAAGTTTTTTAAGGTTGTGTTTGCGAATTGGGTCGAAATTTAAAGACAAACCACAGGCGGCCACTTTTGCAAAAACGGCCTTCCGGTGCCCCACTTGGGCAATCAGGCTATAATGGGGTTGCCTAATTTTATTTAGGGCTATATCCTTTGATTTTGAAAAATAGAGTTGGACCCGATGAGGGTTGCCTACGTATCCCACACCCGTGAGAATCAAACAATGCGTATTTAAAAAAAATCCTGACTGATTAAAAATATTCACCCACTCATTTTGTTTCGGAATATTATTTTCAGAAATTTTGGCAGAGTTTCGGGATAAATACGAGGATTTTTCAAAACAAGGTGAATTTTCTATTCTACCTCACTCTTGGTTTTTCTGTTCGTCATTTTATTTTATTTTAGCCGGTCAATACACAAGCTGAAGCAAATAAATGCATACGTAACAGGTAAGATGCATCAGGGTAGTCTTTCATTTCGGGTACACCTGTCCTAGATGGACCCAACCCCTGTGTTGAGTCTCCTAAGTCAAATGCACATGATGCAAATAATCGTTCCTACTAGGGATCCGGCATGAGGCTATGTTATACTAAGTTTAAATCCTGGGGTTTTGTTCTAGACCAGGCTTACCCGAGCGGACAGCTCGAGCCGAGGTCGGGGCAGTGTACTGGGAATACAGAAGCTTCACCGGCTTTGTAACTTGTCCGTACCTCGTTCTAAAATTTGGATGACTCTAACAGAAAAGAAGTCACACGAAGTTCACACTTCCCGGATGATTTAGAAGACTCAAAGAGAAGAAGGGTTTCGACACAGTTTATATCCAATTCATATAATATCAAAGCGGTAAAAAGCGGTATTTAGCATATTAGGTTTAAACATGTAAAAATTAGGTAATAATGAAAGCCAAATTTAACAGCTATTCTAAGCTTGAATTCTTGAATCCTGAACCAGAGATTCTGGGTTCTCAATCCCCAGCAGAGTACGCCAGAGCTGTCACACCTCATTTTTCACCGGTGAGGGTAATAAGGGAGTTTTTCCAATTAAAGTGATATTATTCGATTTTGGGACTTATTATTATTTTAGATTCGCCACCCGGATTTTTGACGATGCTCCGGGAAACCGTTTTTTTTTAAAAAAAAAGCCCAAACCGAGGAAATTTGACTCTGTTTTGATTTGTCTGCGACCAGAAATCTGAGTAAGGAATTCTGTTAACCCGGGAGAAGGTGTTAGGCACTCCCGAATTCCGTGGTTCTAACACGGTCGCTTGACTATTAATATTTGACCTAATTATCTAATTATTTACATATTTTAAAACCTATTGTGCTTTTTAGCCTTTTTTCACTTTTGAAACCGCTTTTAATATTTATGGATTTATCTTGAATAAGTCACGATGTCGATCACTTATTTGTGTTTGTACATATTACAATTACGCCACATGAAATGCACCCGCAATTGCAACACGTGATTTTAATATAATTTTCAGTTGAAGTCGGGGACATGAGATGTCGCACCCGAGTGTAGATTACGTAGTCAGGACTATGGCCGTGATAGTTTTATAACGCCCATTTGAGGCAATGTTCGATCATTCTTTATGTTTTATAATTTTGAAAGAGTGTTTTAAGATCAATTAGGACGTTTATGGATTTATCTTAAACAAGTCACGATGGCGTGCACTTGTTGTTTTTGAGCACACGACAAACACGTCATATGAAATGCACCTGTGGTTGCTATGTACATTTTATTAATGTTCGGAGTTAAGGGTCGGGGGCATGAGTTTCCACTCCCGAGTGTAGATTATGGTGATCTTGGAATAATATTTGATTCTTTACCAAATTTTCCAAACTAAAGGTATCATTTTACCTAGAGGATTGCCTAAAATGATATTAATTAGCCTAAAGGACAACATATTTTGGGCTACGACCACATTTAGCCCTAAGTTATTTCAACTCTTTTTGGCCAATACTAATTTGGCTATTGAACAAGAAGGGATTTGTGTAATTTGAACTAAACACTACTAGATACAGGTATAAACAGAAACATTGCACTCTGAATGATAATTAGGAGAAAATTTGCACATTTAATGTTGTTTTCCAGTTATCAGAGGGACATTGTTTGGAAAATCATACTCATATATATCAAGGATTCACCAGATCAAGCACAAGTAAATAGCGGGATTTTTGAGGGCCCAGGTTATCAAAAATGAAATTTAAAGTTTTGGACAGATTAGTCTTAAAACCAAGATCATACCAATTCTAAATGCTTTTGAATTTGTAATTTAGAACTGCTTTGTGGTTTCTTTTTAAGGATGTAACGCGAACAACTTTACCAGTTCAGACTTGGTCGTTTAAAACACAGGTTACTAGAATCAAAATTCATTCGTAAAAATATGCATACGTTGGTTTCAGAAAATTTATAAGATGCAAAATGAACTGAGAGTATTAAATAATTCCGACTTATATTGAAGACAACTAAAATCAGAAATAGCTGTTTCCAAATCAATAAGTGTTTGTAAAATCCTATGCATGCTAATTTTTAACATACACCCCATTGTTATCTACTGTCATCATGCTACTTTTAGAAAACAGGGACACAAATTGTAAGTTTGACATTACTAAAGCCTTCTTTTCTAAAATCAGTATGAGCACTAAATAGAATTAAATGTACAGTCCAGTTTAGGTTACAACGTAGAATAATTACAACATCATTGCTACTATGCGAATACATTTTTTCAAAATGAGGAAACTAAAATGGCAACTTCAAGCTAATTTTCTGAATTGAATTCTTCTAAGGTTGTACATGCGAGACCTCTTTCGTAATCTGTGGAACAACCCAAATAATTGGGTGTTTTATGCATCCACCAGACCAAACAGGACCATGAAAAGAGGTCAAGTTTAAACCTGATGATGCTGTGCTAAACTATACTAAAAAGCAGAGTTATTTATGCATTCTTCTGACCATGAATGGGTCAGACTTTAATCACATAATTCCAACACAAAACTAAGTCTAAATTTATATGGAGACTTGCTTACTGAGTCTCTTTAGTGACCACGGAAACACAAATAAGAGCATCTTTTAATCTAAAACTATAAGTCCAAAATTTTGTTATTTGGACAGTAGTAACAACAGACCTTCAGACATTTATAGGATGAGCCATACCATAAAGGAGGTTAGACTCAACCTTGGTGATTCTTTACACCACTTGAACAGAACAGGTTCCTGCCTTTTTTATGGACTGAATCTGACCATAAAAGGGGTCAGATTCAACTCCATAGAGGTCATCTTTTGTGACTTTCGACTCATACTTATACTATGACTTTGATTTTAGGCATGCTTTAGAGAATAAATCTGATCATATTAAGGGATTCAGATTCTTTTCCCTAGGAGCCTTTTGATTACCCATTTTTTATCCGTAAGGGGGTGATTTCTAGCACCTTAGGCTACTGTTTATGCACTACTAAGGGGTGAGTTTGACTATTAAGAAGTCAGACTCATCTACCCTAGTGCCAACTATCTAGAGACTTGCTTGTTGAATCTCTTCAGTGACCAAAGAGACCCAATCAAAACCATATTTCTGCAATCTTATGGAAAAAATGTGACCATAGAAGAGGTCAGATTCAACATCCAAGTGCAGATTATTCCACTAATGGACTAACACAAAACTGATATCTAATGATACTCAATGCATTTTAACCAACTTAGAATCAAAACAGAATAATTCTAAGGATTTAGATATTACACACACAACATATATTCAGATCATATCAACTAAATATTACTTCAGATTTATAGACCAAGAACAAAGAAGAAGATTCAGCTTGACATAATCTCAACAAAAAAAAACATAGCAAGAATCAAACATTTCAGCGTCAAACTTACAACAACTTATGAGTATAACAATTTCATTTGAAGTTCATTGTTACATACCTCTTTCGAAGAGAAAATAATCAAAAGAAACCTGACCAAATAAAGGGCAGGCAGAGATTGAAATGAGCAAGAAGAAGAAAAACCAAACAGCAACAAACAACAAACCTAAAACCAAACAGCCCCAGCAGGAAATTAACCCAGGAGTTTCGAGTATAGACACTTAAAATTCTCAGAATCAGGATATCCAGGAAGAACAAGAAGCTGAGAACCAAAATAATACCCGGATGGATTTTTTTCTAAGGAAGTAGTCAGATTTTCTTTGTGTTCTACTGATGTTTTGGCAATTTTGTTTATGAGCAGCAGCTGCTATCTTTTTCTGTGTCCTAGAGTGTCGGGATACTTTTCTATTTATAGAGTAACTTAGGGTGGTATCAAAAAGACATATTCTACCCTAAAGGATCAGATTATTGTCTCATTCGGACAGCTGTCCGTCTTTTTTCAAGCCCATAGGGGACAGCTGTACAGTGCTAGGACCTTCTAGATGTCCTATCTTTTGTAAATTTCAGATTTTACCCCATAGGAGATTGATTATTTCATCTATACCCTGAGGTTTTTACATTAATCTGATCCTTGAATTCCTCTTAGGACTTTCCAGAACCATCTAGATGATTCTACTGGTCTTAGTGTCCATGACCAGCTATTAGAAACAAATTATAGAAATTAACCAATAGAAACAGAGGAGGGCAGTTTGTTTAGGTCAATTGAATGTGTCAATCTAACCTAAGAGTTGAAATTAGGTTAGCCTATGATTAATTTGAAGTCAGTACCTAATTGTGGCAAAATATCGTTTTAAAACCAACCTCCACAATACATGAGCCAACCATTGGTGATAACACACATAGAGGCTGTTATACTGTTTTTTTACAAGAAGAAGCAATAACATCAATTAACACATAAATTCATGGATCTAAAAATTTGAGTAAACAGCTAATCACTCATGCTCGCTTATTATAGGAATCCATTAATAAACCCATATAGATATCTTAATGATTTAGCTTAGGCGAAAAAAGTAAAGAAAGGGAATCTGCAAACCTAATACTAACTTAGTTACATAAACAAACTCGTAACATTATTTAGGAAGGAAACAAGCAGAATCAATTAATCAATACAGATCAAAGGAAAAAAACATATATATATATATATGAAGCAGTGATATAAACCTAGGCTAAGAACATGATTATCACAGAGCCCTAGTTACTAAAACATGAATATCCGTTTGGAGCTTGAATTAATCGAGAAGAAATATGAACAGGTAGGAGAAAATAATGGAAGAAAACATAAATCTAGGACTGCCTGCTTTGTGACTGAACTGGATAAAACAAACAACTTTGATGTAGCTGCCTGCATCCAATTGTTAATACTGGATAGAGTCTGAGTAAACCTCAGTGCAGTCTGAGGGTAGGTGGAGGATGATGGCACAGATAATGGGCCAGTGATAGATGGGCCGGATGAAGGAGGTGGCGTAGCAGCCGAAGAACCTACAGCTGTGGAAGGCTCTGACCCGGTAGCCTCTAGTCTTGGCTCTTCAGACTGGCTAGAGAGAATAGTGGCTTTTCCTTTGGATTTTGAATTGTCTGCTCCCTGAAGGCTTCACCAGGAGAAGGGCCTCTTCAGCTTCATCTTCGTGTCAAAGTTTCTCCCCTCAACCCCTTGGTCCTCTAGGTACATAGTGATGAAATTGGGGTAAGGGTAGGATCTTTCTTCCTTCCCGGTTGCCTTGGATATATTCTGGGCCATGAGGTTCCCCACATTTATTGGGTACCCCGCCATGATAGAAGCTATGAGAATCGCCCTGGTGACTGGAATGTCACTGTCATCCTGGGATGGATCAAGGCAGCTGCAGACAAAGGTGAACCATCCTTTGGCTTCAAAGCTAAGGGTGTTCCTGGAAATTGAGACTCCAGTATAAGCCAGGCTGGTGTTGTCCCTGGGATGGCTATCACCTCTGCTAGCCATGGTCGGGCAGCTTCATCTAATGCCAACTTCTGTATGTATAGAGCTGTGTTCACATCATCAAACCCGACATCTGCATTCAATGTCTTGCCATCAAACCGGACCTTCCGGTTTCATACCTTAGTCACATATGTGCCCTTTTTGATGTGGGCAACATTGGCGTAGAACTCCTTGACTAGGTACTCATTTGCATATGGCAGCATGCTAGTGAAGTATTTTGCACCCCATTCTTTCATCAAATTGTCTCTTTACATTAGGATTGTGAGGGAGAAGATCTCTTTCTATAAATTTCCGCTTGAGGGTGAGCGACCTTCGTGGCCACCATTCCCGGAATTTGTGGTAGGTCTTCTCACTCACGAACCTATCTTCCCATGCCACATGCTTCCTTGATCTGGTTAACCCCTCCACATGGGTATCACCTCCTCTCCCTTCATCCGGAACCTCTTCTTCATCATTAATATCAATAGGAGTAGATGTTGAGGCCGGAGTAGCAACAAGTGGGGAAGATGGTGGACTTCTGTGGACTGCGAAATAATGGGCGCGACCACGAAAAATCAAACGCGGCCCACGTAAGAGTGAACGCGGCCGCAGAACTATTTGTCATGTTCTGTGAAACTCATGAGCGCGGACCACAAATTTTTCATGCGGCCGCATAATTTCAGACGCAGACAGCTGAAAAATCACCGCAGCCGCGAACTTATAACCAAACTCTGATCTTACAAAAGCATGAACGCGGACAGCGGACCGCGGAGTTCAACCACAACGGGTACTGATGAACAATTTGAACCTAGGGTTTCCTCTAAGTGCAAAAATATGTTCAATTAGCATGCATAGTTAATAACCATAGCCCCCATTAGGCCTGTAAACATCACCCACACTAAATTAAGCCTCAATTAAGCATGATTTTGAGTTTTTGGCATGAATTAAACCCTAACAAAAAGGAAAAATTAAAATTAGAAGAAAAGAAAGGAAAGAGATATGATTAATGCAAATATTTGAGCATACCAAATGTGGATTTGTAGTAGAAAATTGACTATTGAATGATATGAAATGAGATTGGAAGTCACAGAAAAGGAAGATGAACAGTGATCGATTGTGGTGAAAATGTGAGGTTCGAAAAGTTTAGAAGTCATACGGACTTTCTATTTATACCAAATCTATGGTGTCCCACCGACTTACCTGAGCGCGGTCCGCGTTTTTTACCTTTCGAAGAGCATTTGCAGAAAATGGTTCGCTGACAGCATAAAAGTGGGTGCGTCCGTGAAAGATCAAAACGGATCGTGAAATTACGAACACGGACGCGAATAAAACTTTAGAGAGTTGATATTCTAGGCTTTTAATTACGCGTACGCTGATAATTTGTGCCCCTGCGAAATGTTGTCGCGGGCCGCAAAATTTTGAGCGCGATCCACGTAATTCCCCACATTTAGGAAAATATTTCCAGCCAAAGTCCTGCAATGCACAAACAATTCCTACACAAACTTCACAACCAGTTAGTTCAGACAAAGCCTAATCTAAGAAGAAAATAAAAAAGAAAGAAAAACACATGGGTTGCCTCCTAAAAAGCGCATGATTTAACATCGTGGCACGATGCATGTTACCATCATCATTGGAAATTGATCAAGGCCACCACATGGCTGTCATCAAACTTGCCAAGGTAGTGCTTCACCCGGTGCCCAGTAACTCTGAAGATTTCACTATTTTTGTTTTTCAAATCAAGAGCACCAAACGGAGTTACATGCACCACTTCAAAAGGGCCACTCCATTTTGACTTGAGCTTTCCTGGAAACAGTCATAACTGAGAGTTAAATAGAAGAACCAAGTCACCCTCCATGAATTCCTTGCTCCGGGCATATTTTTCATGTAAGTACTTCATCTTGTCCTTATACAAGGACGAGTAGGAATAGGCATGAAACCGGAACTCATAAAGTTCATTTAGTTGCTCTACCCGGAGATTTGCAACAACATACCATTCAAGGTTTAACTTCTTTAGAGCCTACATGGCCTTGTGCTCTAGCTCAACCGGAAGGTTTCATGCTTTTCCAAATACCAACTATTACGGAGATATACCAATTTGCGTCTTGTATGCAGTTCTATAATCCCACAAAGCATCGTCAAATTTCCTTGACCAATCCGTCTGGTTTGCATTGATAGTTTTTGATAATATTCTCTTTATCTCCCTGTTGGAGACCTCAACTTGTCCACTAGCCTGGGGATGATAAGGGGTTGACACCTTATGATTGGCACCATACTTGGAAAGTATCGAAGGGCTTGTTACAAAAATGATAACCCCCATCACTGATGATCGCCCTAGGAGTGCCAAACCTTGTGAAGATATTTTTCTTTAAGAACGCCACCACACTCCGTGCCTCATTATTGGTCAAAGCCATAGCTTCAACCCACTTGGAAACATAATTAACAGCAACCAGAATGTAAGTATTACCACATGAACTCACAAAAGGTCCCATGAAGTCGATGCCCCACACGTCAAAAATATAGATCTCAAGAATAGTGGTGAGAGGCATTTCATCCTTCTTGGAAATTCCACCAGCTCTTTGGCACTCACCACACCTCTTAACAAGCTCACTTGCATCTTTATACAAGGTAGGCTAATAGAACCCACATCTAAGAACCTTTGAAGCAATTCTCGCCCCACCATGATGACCACGATAGGGCCAGGAATGGCAATCATCAAGAATACTCATTTGCTCCTCTTCCGGAACACATCTCCGGATCACACCATCATTGCAAATCTTGAACAAATATGGCTCGTCCCAATAATAATCCAAGTTGTCCCGTTTAAGCTTCTTCCATTGGTTAGAAGAGATATCACTTGGGACAATGCCATCACAAGAAAATTAGCCACATCAGCGAACCAAAGCATACCATGCAAAGAAACGGAGAGGAGTTGTTCATCCGGAAATGAATCATTAATTTCGAGGCTATCATGGGGCCTCCCCTCCTCTTCCAAGCGGGACAAGTGGTCCGCTACCTTATTTCACTCCCTTTTCGATCAATGATTTCAAGGTCAAACTCTTGAAGCAAAAGAACCCATCTCATCAACCTAGCCTTAGACTCCTTTTTGGTCATCAAGTAACGAAGTGCCGCGTGATCAGTGTGCACAATCACTTTGGCACCCATGAGATATGGCCTGAACTTTTCCATGGCGAAGACAATGGCTACTAACTCTTTCTTGGTCACCGTATAATTGACTTGGGCGTCATTCATCATTTTGCTTGGATAATAGACCGGATAAAATATTTTGTCGATCCTTTGCCCCAAACTCGCTCCTACCGCAACGTCACTAGCATCGCACATGAGCTCAAGTGGTAAGTTCTAATTGGGTGCGGTAATTATGGGAGTGGTTGTCAATTTATACTCAAAAGCTTTCATGCAATCATCATTGAACACAAACTTTGCATCCTTTTCCAACAACTCGCACAAGGGGTTCACCACTTTTGAGAAATCTTTGATGAACCTTTGGTGGAACCCCACGTGCCCAAGAAAGATCCTAACTTCCTTGAAGGAATTAGGAGGAGGGAGTTTTGAAATCAATTCAATCTTCACTTTGTCCACTTCAATATCGTTCCTTGAGATATTATGGTCGAGGACAATGCCGTCCTCGACCATGAAATGTCATATTTCCCAATTAAGCACTAGGTTGGTTTCTTCAAATCGTGCCAACACTTTGTCAAGATTATCCAAGAATTCTTCGAAGGAGTCCCCCACAACACTGAAATCATCCATGAACACCTCGAGGAAGTCCTCCACCATGTCTATAAATATAGCCATCATACACCGCTGAAAGGTAGCCGGTGCATTACACAAACCAAACGGCATCCGTGAGAATGAAAATGTGTCGTACAGACATGTGAAGGTGGTTTTATCTTGGTCTTCCGGTGCAATGAGAATCTGGTTGTACCCTGAGTACCCATCCAGAAAGCAATAGTAGACCCACCCGGCAAGTCGGTCCAACATTTGATCAAGAAAGGGCAATGGAAAATGGTCTTTGCGGGTCACTTTGTTCAGCTTTCGGTAATCCATGTTTACCTCCATCCGGTGACAGTTCTGGTGGGGATTAATTCATTTCTATCATTCTTGATCACAGTCATATCCCCTTCTTCGGCACACATTGTACCGGCTAAGTCCATGAAATATCCGAAATGGGGTACACCACCCCTGCATCTAGCCACTTGATGATTTCCTTCTTGATGACCTCTTGCATAGCTTCGTTCAACCTCATTTGATGTTCCACAGAGGTTTTGGCATCATCCTCTAGTATAATTTTGTGCATGCAAAAGGCGGGGATTATACCCCGAATATCAGCCAAAGTCCATCCAATTGCCTTTTTCCTTCTGTGTAGCACCACAAGGGTGGAGTTTACCTGCACTTTAGTTAAGCATGCAAAAAGAATAACAGGTAATATAGAAGAAGAGCCTAAGAATTCATACCAGAGGTGCGAAGGCAAAGGCTTCAACTCCAATGTTGGTGGCTCCTTGATTGAGGGCTTTGTTGGTGGAGTCTTC
This sequence comes from Nicotiana paniculata, assembly GCA_005239505.1. Lineage (NCBI taxonomy): Eukaryota > Viridiplantae > Streptophyta > Magnoliopsida > Solanales > Solanaceae > Nicotiana > Nicotiana paniculata. Next base: position 94,830 of record ML366661.1, read on the forward strand.
CGGTTTTCCAAGTCCAAGGAAAGTTTACGAGGCCCATATGAATAGGAACCCATTCCTTGCAAGGCATTTTCAAATTCAACCAAGCCTTCCTTTTCATCATCCTTATGGTTTAACAACACAGCTTACATAGTGTCTTCCACATTGATCATGGCACTCGTGTCATCAACTATCACCTCCGTAACAAGATCCCAAAAGATCAAACATCATTGCTATTTGGTTGCCTCATTGATTTGCACACGTGGAATACAACTTTTTCATCGCCCACCCGAAAGGTGAGCTCTCCTGTTTCCACATCAACCAATGCCTTCCCTGTTGCTAGGAAAGGTCTCTCCAATATTATAGGCACCTCATTTTCAACTTCGCAGTCGAGGATCACAAAATCTGCGGGCAAAATAAACTTGTCGACCCTTACTAGAATATCATCAATAATCCCAAGCGGCCATTTCATTGTTCGATCCACAATTTGCAATCTCATGGAAGTAGCTCTCGGCTGCCCAGAACCCAATGTCTTGAATACGGAATATGGAATCACATTAATACAAATCACACAAGGCTTTTGCGAAATCCGCACTACCAATGGTGCATGGAATTGTAAAGGCACCAGGATCTTCAAGCATTGGAGCCATCGAATGCACAATTGCACTCAATTGATGAGTCATTTTGATGGTCTCACAATTCATAGATCTTTTCTTGGTTACCAAGTCCTTGATGAACTTCGCATATCCCGGCATCTGCTCCAGAGCTTCTACCAAGGGCATATTGATTGACAAACTTTTCATCATCTCAATAAACTTCTTCAATTGGTTTTAATTATTATGCTTTTGCAATACTTTGAGGATATGGTGGAAGAGGCCTTGGGAAGGAGCCTTAGCTTTGGGAACTACCATTTCTGGTATGTCTATCATGTGTTCCCTAGATGAGTTCACATCATTTTGGGTTTCCTCCACGATGTCATCAATATCGATCCTCACTTCATCATTCACCTTTTCATCATTGGCTTGAATCTCATCATCTTCTTGCAACACAACATCATCACTCACAATCTTCTTTGGATTAGATGAACTTGCATCTCCACCTCTACCGCTTCTTGTGGTCACCACCATAGCATGGCCTGTATTGTTCCCTTCGTTCGGGTTTACTACCGTATCACTTGGTAGTGCCCCCTTAGGGCGAGTATTCAATGCTTGAGAAATTTGACCTATTTGTACTTCCAAGTTGCGGATTGAAGTGGTATGTGAAGCTATTTGCGCATCAGAGTCAACATTCCTTTCCATCATTTGTTTAAAAATACTCTCTATTCGCCCCACTCCATTGTTTGAAGAACTTTACCCTTGAGACAGATATGGAGGCGGATTTTTGGGTTGTTGATACATCGGGGGTCTTTGAAAGCCCGACCCTCGGTTGCCTTGGTTGTTATAATTATTCCAACCCCCTTGGTTTCCATTGCCTCCCTAATTGTTATTGTTGTTCCCCATATTCTGATTGTTGTTCCCCTAATTGTCCGAATTGTTGTTGTTGCCATTGTTCCAATTCCCTTGGCCTTGGTTGCCCTAGTTTTGATTGTTCCCTTGGCGATCTCCATAGTTATTTCCATATAAAACTTCCTCACTTTGATCATCATAAGAATCGTATGGATTGTAACCACTGCCACTTTGCTCATACTGATCTTGATTGTTTTACACTTGTTGGCCATGTTTTCTCCTCTTGTTGACCATTTGATTCACCCCTTCCATGGCGTTTACTTACTTTGGCCTCTAAACTTGCTAAAGTTGAGCCTTTGTTAACTGATTCATAATGGTTGTCAAATCCACTATGGCTTGTCCATAATCATGAAGCTCTTTGTGAAGATGTATTACATTAGGGTCATCCTGAGGAACGTTTGCCCGACTTTGCCAAGCGGAGGAGGTGTCTGCCATCTCATCTAATATGTCACATGCATCGGCATAAGGTACTTTCATGAAATTTTCCCCTGCTAGCTGATTTACCACGCACTGATTTGTTGTGTTGATACCCCTATAAAATATTTGCTGGATCATTGCTTCTGTCATATCATTGTTGGGGCATTATTTTACCATTGTCCGGTACCGCTCCAAGATTTCATGTAAGGGTTCATTCGGCTTTTGTTTAAAGGCTAAGATGACCCAGAGAGAAAAACTTACCTATGAACTTATCAGCCAACTCATCCCAAGTGGTTATGGAATGGTTGGGTATCCTCTCGAGACAATCCAAAGACTTCCCTCTAGGTGAAAATAGGAAAAGTCTCAGTCTCAGAGCATCCTCAGACACATTCGTCTGCTTGCTCCCCCAACATATGTCTACAAAACCTTTGAGATGCTTATATGCGTCTGATGGGCAGCTCTGGTGAAGAAACCCCTTTGCTCCAATAGAGTAAGCATGACATTGGTAATTTAAAAATTGCCTGTCCGACTCCGGGGTGGAACAATTGCACTTGCATAGCCTTGATTGGGTAGCACTCGGTGTGATGTCCTTAGAGGAGGTGGGGGAGGGTTTGGTGCGTTATAAGTAGGCTGGAGGCCTCTTCTTTGGTTTTGAGGTTCTACATTAACCTCATCCGCATTATTGTCATCTACCTCCTCCCTCAGAGGAATATTTCTGAGAGCATCATTATGAGCCATCTGGTACCTACAACAATTAACACAAAAAGTTAGAAAAATGGAAGGAAAGAAAAACAAAACACACAAATAGTTAGATAGATAGCTAAAACCGTCTAAGTCCCCGGCAACGATGCCAAAAATTGATTAGTGCCAAAGCTACACCACTATAGAGTAGCAAGGATGGTCGATGCAGTTTTATCCAACAAGGTCGGGATCGATTTCCACAGGCAGTTAATTGATTTGGAGTTAGGTATCTAACTAATCTAGATGCGTGTGTTGTTTCTAATTGCACTTCCAAACATTGTTGTGATTGATTCTATTCTAGTTTTATACTATTGTATTCTAAGTACAATATTTTTGGTGAAAGTTTTCAGGTAATTAAAAGGCACTAGGGTAGTGACTTCCGCCTAGGTGAATATCTAACAGGTATCGAGAATCTAGGGCAATTGATTGAGGTCGTGATATAACCATCACACATAAGTACTCACTCTATACCTCTCGGTAGTTTGAGTGACTTTACCCAATTTGGATTTCTCAAGTTCAAATGGGTGTTCATGCATTACAAATGATATTGGCTCAAGTCGGGTATTAATATCTCTAGGTTTAACCCTTTAATCAGGGCTATCAATCTCTTGAATTAACCCCAATTTCTTGTTATCCTAATTTTCCTAGAATTAGTCCCTCTTTCTCAAGAAGAGCCTAAGTCATAAAGGCACGAATCAGTGTTTGCAACCACCAATTCTACAATTCAAGAATGAATTAAGCTAAATATCACTAACCCATAAACAATTGAGCCCTAAAATTCAAGACCCATTAAACACCCACACTAGGGTTGGGTCACAACCCTAGCTATAGGGTCTAGCTACTCATAATATTAGCAGAAATCAAAGATAAAGAAGAACTATGAGCCATAATATTAAAGTGGAAGATTAAAATCTAAAGTTTGAAGAGAAATCTACTACAAAATTGCCCAAAAGGGTAAAAGGCCGTTCACGTGCTCTACAAAAAAAACTTAAACTAAAATTGTCAAAAAGGTCTATTTATACTAAGCTGAAATTTTCGGAAAAAAATACCCCTGCAAAGGTTTCGCGGACGTGTAATTCTGACCGCGTCTGTACTTGGACTTTTGCTACAGCGTAATAGTGAGCACGGTCCATGTTTCTTCATATCTGGTCTTGGGTAGAGCTTGGTATCACGGGCCGCTTATTTTCAACCGCGTTCGTGTAAGATACATTCGCGGTCGCGTAATTTGGGTGCGGACCACGTTCTTCAATTGAGCCCAATTTGTAAAGTCTCTGAACCCTGAAACACGCTCTCAGCGGAATCCCATCACGGCCACGCCAGAGATTTCACGGCCGCGCTTTTCCATCACGATCAATGTTGATTCTTGTGCTCAAAACAACCTCTCTGAATCTCACTTTCGTGGGCCGCGTACTTGTGGCCGCCTCAGCGTTTGTCATTACGCGGCCGCGCTTTGCCTCTATCAACGCTCTTGTTACAGTCTTTGATTTGTGTAACTTTGACTCTTTATGAGTTGATCAAGGTTTCTTTGGCTCATTTTGAATAAACCGTTCAAGCAACACATTAAGTTAGTTTCCCGGAATATTTTCATGCATTTTTAGCCCAAAATCTAAGTAAAAAAGAGAAAATAACATGCTAAAATTCCTACTTATCACTGGTGTTGAAGGTGCTGCAGGTTCTATTGGTGCTGCTGGATTTGTGCCCATCAGCATGTCAAATGGAAGGTCCCCATCGGTTTCTATCTTGGTCACTTTTCTCCTTAGTCTGTCTACTGCCTTCTTGGATGCTTGGGATTTCTTAATCTTCTTTACCTGCTTCCCAAGCTCCTCAATAATTGCTCCATGTGCCATCAAAGTGTCCATGATGGTCTGTTGGTTCTCTAAAATCTTATTCAATGTATCCTCCATTGTTAGAGGAATCTGGGGTGCCAAGATGGATGACTGTACTGCAACAACACTGGATATGTCAGTCAGCTTTGTTGTGGTTGTCTGCATCCAGTTGTTGAGGCTCGCCAGTATCTAGGAGACTCGTAGTGCAGATAATGGCCGAGTGGGCATGGGCACCGGCTTCAAAGCCGATGTTGAAAGCACTGATGCAGAAGGACTAGAGGAAGGGGTGGAGGCATATCTCCAGCAACATCAGAAAGATCAACGGAAGTAGATGGCATGTCAATTATTTCAACAGCTACCTTGGTAGGCTCTTCAAACTGGCTTGTAGTAGTAGAAGATTGATCCTTCTTCTTTGGGTTTCCACCACCCATCAAAGAGTACCATGAGAAAGGCTTCTTAGCCCGCACTTTGGTATCAAAACTCTTTGGCTCCACACCCACATCCGTCAGGTACTTAGTGATAGTGTTGGGATATGGGTAGGAGCTTCAACCTTGCCTGGGAACCAAGGACTTGTTGACCGACATCACGACACCCACATTGATTGGGTACCCGGCCATGATCGAGGAGACTAGCACTGCTCGCGGGATCGATAGATTTGTTTCATTCTGGCATGGGTCTATTCTACTACATACAAACGTCTGCCATCCTTTTGCCTCAAAATTCAGGGTGCTCCGCTAAATAGGAACCCCTGATGTGATCCATGATGGTGGTGGTTTTGGAGCTTTCAGAATCTCAGCTAGCCATGGGAGAGCTACGTCGCCCATAGCCAGTTTTTCAAGTATTGCACTAGCTACACATCCTCCAACCCTAAGTATGTGTTCAGGGTGCTCTGGTCAAACATAACTTTCAAGTTTCTCACTTTTATCACTTTGGTCCCCTTCTTGATATGTGCCACATTGGCGTAAAATTCCTGGACCAAGTACTCTTTGGCATCAACCACATCTTGAGTGAACCATCTCTGCCCCTTCCTCTCTCTGAATTAACTCAGCACTACTGGGTTGTATTTATCAAGGTCTTTCAACAAGAACTGATGCTCAAGAGTGAGCGAGCTCGACGACCATCATTCTCGGAACCTATTAAATGCAGTCAGGCTGACAATCTTATCTTCCCAAACTTCTTTCTTCTTCGACCTCTCAAGGCCGAAAAATCTGGTATCACCCCCGGCCATCATCCGGGATTTCTTCTACATCTACTATAGTAATTGGTGCTGCGACGACCTGTGTAGATGAAGGATCCAAAGCCTGACTATTTCCCTCCGACCCCTCAGAAGTACTCTCAAAAGAGGTGGGCTCACTTCTCAATTGATATGTGTCCTGAGGCAGTTGTGGCTGTGATTATACAACCTGTTGTTCTTACATTGAATTGCCCGTCGAGGCTTCTCTAGACGGGGCATATGAGCTTGATTCAGAGGGTTCTATTTGTCTACCTCGGCCTGCTGTGGGCTTCTTTACTAGTACTCTTTGGGGGCTGAGGGGTAAATTGCTTTTGGCTATACCTCTGGAAGGCTTACCTCTCCCTTTAGATGTGTCACCACGACCTGATGATCTAACCATATTGTGCACAAAAAAACATTAAGATTCAGTTACAGATCAAGTGCAGGTGAACATAAAATTGAAGAATAAAACCAGTTGCAGGGTAAGGAAGTGAGGTCCACAAAATTACAAGTGCGGCCGTAGGCCTGGTTGTGCAGACCACACAATTTGCAAGTGCGGCTACAAGCCTGAAAATGCGGTCTGTACAATTTTTAGTGCGACCGCACATCTAAAATGCGGACCGAATATTGAAGTCCTAACACTGGTAACTCTCTGATGACAGAGAATGCTTCGATCTGTGTCCGCACACACTTCTCTACGGTCACAGTTGAATCTCTGCGGACCGCACAATTTTAAGTGCGGTCCGCGCTTTTGCCTAACCAAATGCCCTTAGCTTTCCATTCTCCAGACCACACAATTCCTTGTGCGGCCGCATATTCTAAAATTTGAACGGGTTCAGTCCTTAGGGTTTCCATGTTTATGCACAAATTAGACATTGTAGAAGTAATTAAACATGATAAACCAATTACCCATTCCCCAAATAGCAACCAATAGTTCACCTAACACAAATTACACCCTATATAGACATGAAATTGACAAATGGTCCTATATAACTAAGAAAATTAAAAAAATATAGAAATATTTTTTTTACATACCGGTGATGACGTAGTGTTAAGGATGGATCTAAGATGCTCAATTAATTGACAGGTTCTTGATTCAGTAGTGTGCAAATTCTTAGCCTTTTGTGTTGAGTTTTTCAGAGAAGGGAAAGTTCGAACAGTCTTCGGACTACTATTTATAAAATCCAAAATGGCTAAGGGTTTAAGTGTTGAGTGCGGCCGCAGAATTCCTTCTGTAGTTTGCACTCTGTTACCTTGTGCCCAGTTTCCCTCAACTGATCTGTTGTCCACAGATTTTGGTGTGCGACCGCAAATTTTGGGCGTACCGTAGATTTCCTTGTGCGGCTGCACTTTGGCCATTTATTTGACAAAAACTTTAGAGAGTTTGCAATTTTGCCGTCTCAACTTGTGCAGTCCGCACAAGAATTGTGCGGCCGCAATTGCCTTATGCTATAGCATTTGAAATTATGCGGTCCGCACTTTTTCCGTACTTAGCCAATTTTTCTGAGCCCAATTCCTGTAAAGCACACTCATTCCTACAACACACTTCAAATCCAGTTAGCACAAAATAAGACCTATCTAAAAAAAGAAGAAAAGAAAAAGAAAAATAAAAAAAAACATGGGTTGCCTCCCAAGAAGCGCCTGATTTAATGTCGCGGCACGACGCAGATTACTATCACTTTAAATGAATCACTGCCAGCACATGGCCATCATCAGTTTGTCCCAAGTAATGCTTCACCAGGTGTCCATTGACTCGAAATACCTCATCATTTTTGTTTTTCAAGTCCAATGCACCAAAAGGTGTCACACCCATATATTCAAAAGGACCATACCATTTGGATTTTAGCTTTTCGGTAAACATCCACAATCGTGAGTTGAACAACAAAACAAGATCCCCCACCTTGAATTCCCTATTTTGGATGTATTTGTCATGAATGTACTTCATTCTTTATTTGTATAAGGACGAACTTGCATATGCATGGTACCCAAATTCATCTAGTTCATTCAAATGTGCAACCCGCAAGGTGGCAGCTGCATCCCGATCAAGATTCAACTTCTTCAAAGCCCACATGGACTTGTGATCAAGTTCCACCGAAAGATGTCAAGCTTTCCTTAACACCAACCGGTATGGAGACATCCCGATAGGCGTCTTGAAAGAAGTTCGATAAGCCCATAGTGCATCATCAAGCTTCTTTGACCAATCTATCCGGTTAGCATTCACTGACTTGGATAAAATACTCTTGATCTCCAGGTTGGAGACTTCCACTTGTCCTCTTTCTTGAGGTGATTGGGAGTCGTGACTTTATGAGTGACACCATACTTGCTAAGAAAGGTGTCAAAAGCTTTGTTGCAAAAAGCGACCCTCCATCGCTTATGATAGCCCGCGGAGTACCAAACCTAGTAACGATGTTCTTTTTCGAAAATGCCAGCACACTTCTTGCTTCATTGTTGGGTAGAGCAACGACCTTAACCCATTTTGACACATAATCCACCGGTACCAAAATGTAGGTGTTTCCATAAGAGCTTACAAAAGGTCCCATGAAGTCATAGCCCACACATAAAAAATATCAATCTCCAAGATGGTGGTGAGGGGCTTTTCATTTTTCTTTGAGATTCCACCGGCCCTTTGAATCATCACAACGCTTGATTAGATCACTTGCATCCTTGTAGAGAGTATGCCAATAGAATCCACAATTTAACACTTTTACCACCGTTCTTGCTCCACCATGGTGACCACCATATGGTGAAGAATGACAAGCCCCAAGAATTTTAACTTGTTCCTCCTCCGACACACATCTTCTAATCACGCATCGGTACAAATCAGGAAGAGGTACAGTTTATCCCAATAATACTCTTGACAATCCCATTTGAGCTTCTTCCTTTGGTTTGAAGAGAACTCATCCAGGATAATATGACTCAAAAGATAATATGATAGATCAGCGAACCATGTCATATCAGTCACTGAAATAGCCAGGAGTTGCTCATCGGAGAAGGAGTCATTGATTTCAACGCCATCATGCGGCCTCCCCTCCTCCTCCAAACGAGACAAGTGGTCCGCCACTTGGTTTTCACTTACTTTTCTGTTTTGGATGTCTATATCAAACTCTTGCAATAAAATCACCTATCTCATCAACCGAGTTTTTGAGTCTTTCTTGCTCAAAAGTACCGAAGTGCCGCATGATCCGTAGGGACAATCACCTTTTTACCTATCAAGTATGGGCGGAACTTCTCCATAGCAAAAACAATAACAATGAGCTCTTTTTCTGTTACAGTGTAGTTGACTTGGGCATCATTTATAGCATAGTATACGGGATGAAAGATATTTTGATACGTTGCCCCAAAACTGCTACAACCGCCACATCACTAGCATCACACATGATCTCAAAAGGCGTGCTCCAATTCGGGGAGGTGATACTAGGAGTATTTGTCAACTTGAACTTGAGAAATTCAAATGCTCTCATGCAATCATCATTGAAGTGAAATTTGACATCATTCTCCAAAAGCTTACACAAGAGGTTCACCACTTTGGAAAAATCCTTGATGAAACGCCGGTAGAAACCCATGACCCAAGAAACTCCTCACTCACTTCACGGATGTTGGAGGTGGAAGTGTAGAAATTACCTCTATTTTTGCCTTATCGAACTCAATCCCCTTCTTTGAAATCTTGTGGACAAGGACAATACCCTCCTCAACCATGAAATGACATTTCTCTCAATTCAACACCAAGTTCGTCTCTTCACACCTTGCCAATACCTTATCCAAATTTTCAAAGCAATCATCAAAGGAATCCCCAACTACCAAAAAGTCATCCATGAAGTCTTCAAGGTAATCCTCTACCATATCCGTAAATATCGCCATCATACATCGTTGGAAAGTTGTCGGTGCATTGTATAAGCAGCATGGCATCCACTTGAAAGCGACAATGCCATAGTGACAAGTGAAAGTTGTTTTCTCTTAATCTTCCTGGGCAATAAGGATTTGATTGTAGCCCGAATACCCATCTAGAAAGAAATAGAATGCTCGGCCGGCCAATCAATCAAGCATTTAGTCAAGAAAGGGAAGTGGTAAATGATCTTTCCTTGTGACTTTGTTTAGCTTCCGATAGTCTATGAACACTCTCCACCCGGTCACCGTTCTTGTTGGAATCAACTCATTTTTATCATTTACAAATGGGGTAGACCACCCCGGCATCCAACCACTTTATGATCTCCTTTTTGACCACCTTTTGCATTGCTTTATTTAGTCTCCTTTGTTGTTTAATGGAGGGTTTGTCATCCTCATCCAAATTAATCTTGTGCATGCAAAATGTGGGGCTTATGCCCAAAATATCCTCCAATGTCCATCTAATAGCTTTCTTCCTCTTTTATAGCACCGAATGTAGAATCTACCTGCACGTTACTCAAGCAAGAGGAAAGAATAATCGGTAAAGTAGAATAAGGACCAAGGAATTCATACCTAAGATGCAGAGGCAATGGAAAATCCAAAATGGGATGCTCCTCGATTGGGGGATTTGTTGGAGGAGTCTTCCGATTTTCAAGATCCAAGGACAATTTGCGGGGTTCATAAGTGTACAACCCCATTCCTTGCAATGAGTTTACACATTCCACGAAGCCATCCATCTCGTCATCATCAAGGTTAAGCAAGACGACCATTAATGTATTATCAACGTTCATCGTGGCACTAGTATCATCAGTAATCACATCGGTCACCAAGTCCACGAACGAACACACTTCATTCCTATTCGGTTGCCTCATAGATTTGCACACATGGAACACCACCTTTTTATCACCCACTCGGAAAGTGAGTTCACCGACTTCCACATCAATGAGAGCCTTCCCCGTAGCAAGGAAATGTCTACTATGAATAATCAGCACCTCATAGTCTACTTCATAATCAAGAATCACAAAATCTACAAGAAGAATGAACTTGTCGACTCGAACCAATACATATTCAATCACCCCCAACCGTCTCTTCATTGTATGGTCAACCATTTTTAATTTCCTAATGTTTTGAAAATCGAATAGGGCATTAAGTTGATACTCGCCCCAAGATCACAAAGAGACTTTGCAAATTTGGTACTTCCAATGGTACAAGGAATAGTAAAAGCACCGGGATCTTCCAACTTTGGAGCCATCGAATGCACAATTGCACTCACTTGGTGAGTGACTTTGATAGTTTCAAAATCCATCGATCTTTTCTTTGTCACCAAGTCTTTCATAAACTTAGCATATATGGGCATTTTCTCCAAAGCTTCAACCAAAGGAACATTTATAGAGAGACTCTTCATCATATCAATGAACTTCTTGAATTAATTCTCGCTATTTTATTGGCAAGACTTTGAGGATAGGGAGGAGGTGGCTTAGGAAATGGTGCCTTAGCTCTTTGCGCTACCGGTTCCTATATGTCAATCACATGATCCCTAGCCGCATTCACATCCTCTTGAGTCTCTTCTACCGTGTCATCAATGCCAATCCGCACTTCATCATTTGCTTACACAACATTGTGCAGGATCTCCTCTTCTTATACCAGTTCCTCATCATCCACAAGTTGCCTTTGACTTGAGGTAGATGCATTCCCATCTTTTCCACTTCTTGTAGTCATGGCCATGGCATGTTCCATAGTATTCCCACCCTTCGGGTTCACCACCGTATCACTTGGTAGTGCCCCCTTAGGACACGAATTCAAAGCTTGAGAGATTTGACCCATTTGCCCTTCTAAGTTACAGATTGATGTATTGTGTGAAGCAAGTTGGGCATCAGAATCGACATTCTTCTCCATCATTCGCTTGAACATGTTTTCAATACAACCCATTTCATTGTCGGAGGAACTAGGACCATGAGAAGGATAAGAAGGTGGGTTGCTCGGTTGTTGGTACATCAGGGGCCTTTGAAAACCTGGCCCCAGATTTCCTTGATTGTTGTTCCACCCTCCTTGGTTGTTGCCTCCCCAATTGCATTGATTTTTATTATTTTTCCAATTCCCTTGGTTGTTTCTTCCTTTCCAATTGCCTTGGTTGTTCCCACCATTCCAATTACATTGGTTGCTAGAATTCCAATTGCCTTGATTGTTTGAAGGTCTCCATTGTTGTTGATTAGGGCCTTGGTAGTTGTTTATTTGCCCTTGAAAGTTGTTCACATATTGGACCACTTCATCTTGATCATTGTAATAATCTCCTTGATCCTGCCCACTACCATCTTGCACAAAATTGTCCGCTCTTGTTGCACTTGTGGACTTATTGTTCTTCTCTTGTTTACCATCATATTGACTTCCTCCATAGAATTGACTTGCCTCGGGTTTTTCACTTGTTGAAGTTGAGCCTTTTCCAATTGGTTCATGGTGGTTGTCAACTCGGCTATGGCTTGCCCATGGTCATGTATCTCTTTGTGAAAAAGAATCACATTTGGATCACCTTGTGGAACATTGGATCTAGATTTCCATGCCGAAGAAGTATCCACCATTTCATCCAAAATATCACACACCTCTGCATAAGGCGTAGTCATGAAGTTCCCACCGGCAAGTTGATTCACTACACATTGGTTGGTGGTATTGATCCCCGATAGAAAGTTTGTTGAATCACGTTCTCCGTCATATCATTGTTGGGGCACTCTTTCACCACTGTTCTATATCTTTCCCATATCTCATGTAGTGGTTCATTAGGCTATTGCTTAAATTCTAGAATTTCATCCCGAAGAAAAACTATGTGCTTGGGAGAGAAGTACTTTGAAATGAATTTATCCGCAAGTTCATCCCACTTCCAAATGGAATGATTTGGCAAATTTTCCAACCAATCTAAAGCTTTCCCATGTAGAGAGAAGGGAAAAAGCCTTAGCCTCAAAGCATCCTCGGAGACATTTGTTTGTTTGCTTCCCCAACACGTATCAACGAACCCTTTCAAATGTTTATATGCTTTTTGACTCGGTGCACAGGTGAAGAGCCTTCATTGCTCGAGCAAAGTGAGCATCAAATTAGTTATTTGAAAGTTTCCCACCCTAATACAGGGTGGGACTATAGCACTTGTATACCCTTCATTCGACAACATCTGGTGTGGAGCTGCTCGTGGTGGAGGTGGGGGAGGAATATGAACATTGTCATGAGGCGGTCGACCTCATCTATTGGCTTGAGGTTCAAGAGGAACCTCATTCATTGCATCATCATCAACGTCCACATCCCCCACGTTTATGTTTTCGAGCTTGTTATTTACCATGATTGCACCTACAATACTCACAAGTTAGTAACAAGAAAGGAAAATGAGAAAATTCACACATAAAACCAAATATATAGCTAAATCCGTTATTAGCTCCCCGAAAACGGTGCCAAAAATTGATCTCGTCCTAGCCACACCTCTATTTGAGGTTGTGAAATGGTCGAAGCAATAATAGTACCCACCAAGGAGTCTGGGTTGATTTTCCACAGAGAGCTATGAATGAGACTTAGGAGTATATATTTGAGTGAATGAGCTTGAATTATCTCGGATTACACTTCCACAAAAGTTGGTTTAGTTCTAAATCTATTTTAAACTAAGGATGACAACTAAGAATTAAAACTAGCAAATTATTTTTGTTTGTTTTTCAAATGGTAAAAAGGCCTACAGCTATAACCTTCACCTAGGTGTTCGCTTAATAAGTCGTAAGCCTTAAAGATTGTTTTATTGGTCGGGGTGGATTATAGCTATAAACACTCTAGTACCCACTCAATACCCCTCGGACAAAGAGTGATTTTGCCCAATTTGGCTTTCTCAAATCCAAATGGGTATTGAACGAAGCAGTTGATAATAAGCTCAAGTCGGGTTTTACTATCTATAGATTCAACCCTTTAATTGGGTTTATCAATTTGTCGAGTGACCCAATTCCTTGCTAGCCAAGTTTTCCTAGACTAAGTCTCTCTTTCTCAAGAAAAGACCAAGTCAATTAGGCATGGAATAATGTTTGCAACCATTAATTCTTCAATTAAAATAAAGAACATGCTAGATAATCAACATCCAACCATAAACAAGCAATAAATCAAACATCAATTAAGTTTAAACACTAGGGTTTGGTGACAACCCTAGTGAAAATCTAGCTACTCATGCTTAAGTTAGAAGACAAAGAAGAAGAAGAAGAAGAAGTGATAATTAAACACATATTAATGATTGAAATAATAAAACTAATATTCAAAAATCTCAAAATGGCTAAAATAACTAAAAGAAGCAAAGTAAATGACTGGTGATGTCAAAAGGAACAAATGTTGACCTAAAAAAAATTGAACTATTCTATTTATACAATGCTGGAATTTTCGAAGAAAATTACCCTTTTTGGAGGTTCTACGGTCGCACAATTCCATGTGCGGTCCGCACTTCTCTTGGCTTGGCAGGATTGGACTTTTACGGTCGAACAATTCTGAACTGCACGCATCTCTCTATTTCTGCGGTCCACACATTTCTTAGTGCGGCCGCACTTGGCTCTTTTGCAAACCGCATAAATGCAATTGCGGTCGCATAGCTGATCTTCGACGGCCGCACAATAATTGTGCGGTCCTCACTTCCGTGTAACTTGGATTGCATGTTCTCTAAACCTTCGGCCTTGCCTTGCTTCTGCAGCCGCATATTTCATGTGCGGACTGCACTTTTCACAGGTCTTCTGCTGGATTTACTTCACAATTTGCGGCTGCAGTTGATAATCTGCGGTCAGCACTTTAGAGCTTTTGTGCCTGTTTTTGTCTTTAGTTAAAATTACTCCTTCTTGAGTCGGATTTCATCTTTGAGGCTCATTTTCCATCATTCCTGCAATTAAGCATATTTTATCAGTTTTCGGGAACTCAATTAAACGCTTTTGGACTAAAACGAAAGTAAAAAGGTGCTAATACGTACTCAAAATCCCTACTCATCACTTACCTCAAGAATCCCCTCGAAAGCCGCTTAAAAATCTCCAAAATTCAAGCTAAAAAGGTTAGAAATGGTGAAAATCTCGGAACCCTCGCTTATATAGGTTCTGCCCAGGTATTTTCGCACCTGCGGTGCCTGGACCGCACACGCGCATCCTCTTTTGTGGAGAATCAAGCGCTTCTGCGGAAGCCACTAATCCCAGCTGCCTCCGCTCCTGCGACGCCTAGCCCGCATCAATTCCGCACTTGCGCTCTACCTGCTGCACCTGCGGCCTAAACCCTCGCAGGTGTGATCGCACCAGCAGAGTCCAAACTTCAGCAGTTTCTCCAATTAATTTCCAAGCCCGTTAACCACCCGAAATCAACCTGAGGCCCCCGGGACCTCAACCAAACGTACCCATAAGTCCTAAAACACGATACAAACTTTGTCGAGCCTTCAAATCACTTTAAAAAATATGAAAAACACGAATCACATCCCAATTCAACCCTAATGAACTTTGAAATTTCCAATTCTGCAAAAAACGCCGAAACTTATCAAATCACGTCCGATTGACCTCAAATTTTGCACACAAGTCACAAATACACTACGAACCTACTCTAACTTGCGGAAATCCAATCTGTCCTTGATATCAAAAAGTCCACCCGTGTCAAACTTTACAAAATTTCAACTGTCGTCATTTCAAGCTAATTCTACTATGGACCTTCAAATCACAATCCATACACGCTCCTAAGTCCAAAATCACTCAACGGAGCTAAAAGAACCATCAAAACTCAAATTTGGGGTTGCTTACACATAAGTCAACATCTGGTCAACTTTTTCAATTTATGCTTTCAATTGTGAGACTAAGCACCCTTTTGGACATAAGAAATTTTTTCCCTTTTTTCCATTTTTTTTTTTACTTTTTTCCGAAATCAGCGTTTGTTCACAAAATTATCAATTTTCACTTGAAGATGCATTTTGAAAATTTTTGAAAACTTCAAAAAACTCCAAAAAGTCATTTTTCAAATTCTTCACTCAAGTCATTCACAAAACTTCAAAAACAACCCAAAATTATATCCATTTCCAAACATAACTCTTAATTTCAAATACCATTTTCACTTAAAAATGTTTTCCCCCTATTTTGAAATTTTACAATTCTTATGTCCAAACACCCATTAAGTGTCTCAATTCACTCTGAAATCCTTCCGGACCCGAACCAACTAACCCTGTAACTCATAAAACAACAGTAAAACATAAAATGAGCAGAAAGTGGGGGAGCAGGGCTACAACTCTCGAAACGACAGGTCGGATCGTTAAAATTAGTAAAAGGATACATGAAAAAATATCTTAAGACCATCTATGAATTGTAGCCTTACAACAAAATTTTAACAATTATGCAATATTCATGTAACGAATCTTGCGGTTTGAACAATTACAAAGTTGACATATGTTTGTGACAAGTTGTATATTATGATTTTATCCAATATGAAATTGTGTTTTTAAATCATGTGATGAATATATACAGATTGAACTTTAAAATCAGAACAAAACAAAAAAAGAACAATGAAAAGAAAATGTGTAATAAAAAAATTCATGTCGGCATAGTGAATTTTCATATCCGATCAACATAGATTCTCTAGCAATATCAAAATCCAGAATAAAAAAAATTCATAAAGAAAGCATGCAACAGAAATTTCCTGGAAGTAGAAAGAAATCATCGGACAGGAACATTAGATGAAGCAAACAAAAATAGAGGAAGCTTACTACTCCTCCGTATGTTATTCCTCTTTGATGATCTATAGGCCGGGGTGATGCCTTAACCCCCACCAGCAGGTGGCATTTGATTTAAAAAAAAGGAGCGTTTACTCCAATTACTTCGCCTATATAATTCTACGATGAACAAAGCATACTTATAACAAAAAATTCTCTTTTTTTTTAATAATCAAGGTAATTCGAATTTAAATGCCGTTGAAACTTGTTTAGCGATTATATTTATCACATTTTGGTGCGTAGATTCAGGAGTCACTAGTTATATCTGCACTACTTTGTAGGGGTTTCAAGAAACACGGAGGATAAGAGAGAATGAAGTTTGCGTTTTTCAGGCCAATGGCGAGCCAACATCAGCTTTAACATTAGGCGATATTAGAGTTATGTTTAGTAGTGATAAAGTTTTAGTTTTGAAAGATATCCTGTATGTACCTTCTATTTGAAGGAATTTGATTTTAGTTTCGAAAATAATGGATGCTGGTTATAATGCTTATTTTGCTAATAACTCTGTAGTTATTAAGTTTAACTAACGTTTTATCTACACTGTGAACAACTAATTTTTGACCACACCCAAATTCTATACTATTTTGCTGTAAATATTA